>JALIZF010001106.1:0-142633 GCA_029948255.1 Telmatactis stephensoni | reverse complement strand
TTCTCTTGATCCCTTAAATGGTGGAAGGTTTAGAGATACCCCAGGTGGCAAAATATCACAAATGTCAAAGCCCCTGTCAGCCATAATATTGTCACCTCTGTCCAGAAGGTCTAAAAGACCTGAGTTTTTTGTTATTGTCCTGTCTGACACTCTACCACCCCAGGGTTTTGATACGAATGTAACTTGCCCATTGGGGGAAACACCAAGTAATACTTTAAAAGTGTTGTGGTGCTTGTAGTTGGACCAGGTTTCGGCCTGTGCTTTCAATGACGAGGGCACCTCAACAAATATTTCAGTGCAGTCAATTATAATACGGGTTAGGGGGTATCTCGAAATCTCAACTGGCATATTCTTAATAACATCAGCCTGATGTGGAAAAGGAAACACATGTTTCATTACCAAGAAGAGAAAATTGATCCACGTACTGAATATTTTAGAGAAATGTCCTTGTGAAATACCAAATCTGTCAGACAGATCACGAACAAAGAGTCCAACTTTTAGCCGAACAAGCACCATCCAGAATTCTTCAAGAGGGGTCAGGTTTCTCTTTGGGCCAGGTTTTTGCTTACCACTGTTTTGATAGCCCCTACAATCGCACAGATCCTTACTGCCCCAGTATTGGAGTTTGGTTACTTTTGGCTCCAAATACTCAAAAACTGCCAATAATGTGTCATAGTTAGGGAAGCCAGTGTAAAATTGGATTGCAGTGTTATCATCTTATACCCATAGAATTTGTCTATGCTAAATCTATTTTGGTGGAATGCTTCTAGTTCATTTTTCAGGGTTCCAATTTCATTTCTAAGCTGGTTAATAATTTTACTTTGCTCTAGAATTTGCTTTTCTAATCTGTCAATGTACTCGTTTTGGTCGATGTTATTATCAACACACAGTTGAAAGGCGTAGGAGTGGTCAGGAAAATGTGCTGTACATGTTGAGCTTGAAACTGACGTGTCAGGGAAATCAGTTTGTACTTCTTTGTCTTCTTTGAGGGGAGTCTGTGACAAGAAGTAGAACAATGAAAACTAAATTAAAATTCATCGAAAGAAAAGATAACGAACGCACTTTCAGTTTTTAAAACTGCTCATTTACCTGTGGGGAATCATAACATATTTCTAGGGTGTCAACACACTCTACTGTCTCATAACAACCTTCATTCATTCCATTGATCTCTGCAGTACTAGGTCCTGTACTATGTTCAGAGTGAGTTTCTTGGCCATCTGTTTGTTCGGCGGTTAATGGTGAAAAATATCGTCATCACAATCTTGCAGATTTAACCTTCGTCGAGGAGGTCGTCGTTTCGTCTGTGAGTCGTTCCTACTCCATTTGAACAATGTTGGCTCCACTCCTAACATCAAGAGAAATAAAACTGCTCTTATACAAAGAAAAAACAGCAAATTACTTCCTTTTACTTGGTCGGAGTTTTAATAGGTGATAGCTTCATACTTGTCATACCTTGTTTGAGTCTTCGTCTCGTGCCACCAGGCAGCTTGTAAATTTCGTCTTGTTTAAAATGCTTTTCACAAATAAAGGTGTAGTTGGTGACAGCAAATCCGTCTCTACCATGTTGACATTTAATCAAGTTGCACCATCTGTTTCTACTAGGATTTTTTAAAGGGAACTTGAAGAAATGTATCTCCGTGCGGCTACCATCATGATTGTATTGCGTACTGTTGCAATCTGGAGAAACACAATCTCTACCGAGACTAGTTCGCTTCTTACCACACTGCCTTGACATTTCAGATAGCCGAAAATGTAAGTTGTTAGAAAAATGAAAATTAATTTATAAAGTTTGTGTCGGTCAAGCTTGAATGTTTCAATCTGATTACAACTACTACCGAGAAGTTTGTTTACATTTTGCTCAGCCTTAGCCTCGCTTCCATTCACATTATGCGCCCGCAGTTTTTTCGTTCAGGCGTCTCACAAAACAAAGCTGGGAACTCGAAAAGGGAGTATTGTCAATTTTGCCATCTCAAGTGAACTTGAAAAACCCTAGTTGGAGAGGTATATAATATTATTATATGATTGAGTCTGTTTTCTTTGTTATTCATAGGACTTTATATCACTAAATTCACGATGATTATATATTTAAGGGTTTTATATAGAGCTTCTCCGGGATGTATCTGTATAAATCACTTGAATTTATAATTCCCGGGATTTATCTAGATACATCACTTGAATTTATAATTTCGTTCCATACTTCCTTAGATGATTTATGTGTGGACATCAAGACTTAGAAATTTTCTTAGAAATATACTAAGTAGCGATTTTTGGTGGAAAAAAAGTCTTTGATAAATGACAGAGATTCGAACCCGAGACTTTCTGCACTCCTATACCAGCTTTTAACCACTATACTACTGAGCTAACTGATGGAATTTTCTCAACAAAAAAATCTTTTATCATGAAGTTCGTTAGTGTTTCTCTGAATAGAATTGAAAAACAATTATTAATTTAAGATTTCCTTCTGGGAATTCGGTAACAATGATCTAATTAGTGATTGTCTTTTTGAATCGCTTTTGTGTGAAAACCTCCTCAATCATATAATAAGGCAGATAAATACCTCGAAGCTCGGCTTTTATCCATATACATGTATATGGCTAAAAGCCTCGTTTCTCGGTATTTATCCCTTCCTAAACCATCATTGAAAATTAAATACAGTGCATTTAGCAAGTTTCCATATTTAAACTACTCTTATACTAAAACAAACATATCACCGATATATATTGAGAATTAATTTTGCTCATAAACTAAACAAAAACAAACCAATGCAATACCTACACTGTTATTGTACTTAACAATACAAAACAAAAAAAACCTCACCAAATTTTCATCAATCCTTCCCTGATAGCTATGTCTATTTTCAGCAAAAGGTTTAGAACTCCCTTCTTGACTCTGAAAATGCAAATGTTTTTTCAATTCCTTTGCAATTACTTGACATTTTTGTATAATCTTTCACAGCTCATTCAAATACTGCACACCAGTAGTTATCAGTTGCTGAAAATCTGGTGATGTCTTCATGAACATGAAGGAGATTGTGCATAGATATAGTACACATTTCAACTCCTTGAACTTCTTCTACCAGGATTATCAAATGCCATGCCAATTTTAAATGTATCTCAATCATAGTTTCAGTCCAACCATTCCGTCCACTGTTAAAATGCAGTTCTGTCAATCGTCAGACTAAGTGTTGAATTTCTTGCTCTTTAGGATTTTGAATCTTATCATGGAGTATGCAGTTGGCCAATGGAAATGAAAACTTCTGCAGCCCCTCAGCTTTCCATTGTCCCAAAGACCCATTGTAGCCTTGGATAGACTTTGGAATCCTACCACTCTTTAGCTCTTTTGGCCATGGGAAATTCTTAATTGCTGTGTCAAGATATGGTTTATCAATCAATTGCTTATCTAGAAGTCTTTCAGCTTGGCTTTTGACAACATTGAGACATATTGTATGAAACACATCAAAAGTCAAATCTTGAAGAATGTCAAACCCATAGAGTGGGTATAAGAACTTATGTAAGAGACTAATACCAGTGACACCTTTCATTGAAGACATCTGTTTCCTAATACTTATTCTGGCCTCAGCCTCAATATCATCAAGGTCAGTCAGCATCTTAGAAATGTCACGACATTCCCACTGATATCTATTATGAAAGCGGTTATTATCATATCAATACATGTGTTTATTAGAATCATTTTCTGAGAGATGATGACCAATCAATTGGCATCGATGACAGGGACATCTCCCTTGATTTAACAGTTTTCCTATCTCACATTGTGCTGGATGGTCACCAAACCAGCACAGCAGCAAAACACGGACTCTTTGCAAATTTGATTGATTAAAGTCATCAATTTCAAGATCAAGAAGTGCAGTGTTGTCAATTTCAAATCCATCAATGAAGCCTTTGCAAAGATCTTTCATCAGTGGCTCAAGGAAAGGGTCATACGTTTCAGGCAACTTTGGCACAAAAGCTAAAGGAACAAATTCAACTAAGTATACCTCATCAGTATGACTTCTATCTTGTTTCTTTAAATTGGCGATGGAAACTTCTATAGAGCCACAACTTCTGGAACTTGACCCAAAGGCTTGCCAACCATCCCAATGGCCAATTAGTGCGAGATTTAGGGGGCAACCAGAAGTGGTCTCCACTGAATATTCAAATGCCTCCAGACATTCTGGGCATTCTATGACTCTGACTCCCTCAATGGTGTCAGCATTGGATAGGTGATCTGCTGAAATTGGAACACCACAGTACTTGCAACAGCATGGTAAGACCCATGTCCTCAAACACGAAGGGTATATCTTGCCAAGCACGTATCACTTTTGGTTTTATCGTATTGAATTTTCTGTTTATGCTATTTTACTCCATTTTGTTAATACAGACGGAAAAAGGTTGGTATTCTGGTTTCAGAGAGGTGGGGTTCTTCATTTCCCAAATTCAACAATCCAGAGACAAAAGTTGAACTAGAAAAATTTGCAAGGGAGATTTAAAGTGAATGTGAAGTTCCTGAAGTTGGGTTCGATGTGCAAGGAATAATACAACATATCTGAGACTATTTCAATGAGCAAAGGCGACACAGAAAAAAGGTAGTTTCCAATAGTAGAAAAGGGATTGCTAGCAAATACTAGATTATGCACAGGCAGCCCAAGCTCAGCTCCTGAACATTATTTCTTTGCAGTTGTGTTAAATCTCAAATATTTCCCTCTTATAGGGTTTTTAGGGGAGAAAAATTAAAAAGACCGCTGATGTATAATTGTAAAGGAATCAATGTTTAAAAAAATAGGGGATAAAAAAACGTTGAGCGAATCCATCGAGATTCATACCCACAACCTTTCATGTTGAACGCGACCATGAAACAATAATGTTCAGGACCTGAGCCTGGGCTGCCTGTGGTTATTAGTAGCTCAAAACAATGTTTGGCATGTAATGTTTTCTTAATATAGAGTGGCAAGAGGCTCATGAGCCCTGAAGAGTCAGAATTGGATTTAGATGGCAATAAGCAGGTGAGTTTGACATTCATTCAAGTGCGTTGTTGCTGAGATGTAAGGTTAGATTATATTGCATGACTGGATTGGTAAGGTTAATCTGACATGGTCAAGCTAAGACACTATCCATGCTAAAACTGTTCTAATATTATTATTTCCTTGTAGGTAGACATTGATAGTACTCAAAACTCACTTCACCAGCATAAATATGATCACAACTATTCTTCCCTGGTAAGTATTATTATTGCATAGTCTGTTGGTGCCTGCTAGAAATTAAGATTTTAAAGTATATACGCCCCACAAAATTCAAAGCTCTCACTTAATAAAGCAAAGAAAGTTTCCTTATCTTCAGTGGTAAGTTATACTTTTCCTGTTTACTCTGCATACACAGTTTACTATTATTCTTGATGTTCACATAATGCCAAGGCAGCTGCATTGATTAATTTACATCCAACAAAACATTGCTTAGTAGCCACACTTTTGTTCTTTATTTTCTCAACTGGGATTTCAGTCATAGATTTGGTTGTATTTGGACTGGGTTATTGAATAAATTTAATTACTAGTCTTAAGCAATGCTTATGTGAGTGCTGCCAAAAGGATTTTAAAGGGAGGCAGTGCTCTTTGTGTGATGCTTAGCATTTCAGCTAAAATTGTGAAAAAAATCCCAGTTAGACAACAAATGATGAAGTAAAAACAATATGCCACCAACTGAGGTGCTCTGGGTATGAGGATTTTCTTTTGTAAAATTAATTAGCATTTGATATTGATCAGTTTCAGATTGTTAGGAATAGTACTCCATGAACTGTTTGAGTAATATTGTTCTACTGAGTTGTATCCTATAGTTAATATTGCTTTATGTTCTCTATGAAAGTGGAATCCCTTTGTGTTTTATAATTAGAAATTGAAAATAGAAATTTCAATAATATAAAACATGAACTTTTATTGACAACTCTTTTAACTTATTGTAACAAATATTACAACAGTAAAAATGGTAATAGCTCCACATAGAGCAGGCCATATTTGGCTGAGTTCGTAAGTTTGGAAAGTACTGATAAAACAGAAGTTCGTACAGCCAACACTCACGTTGCTCGTGACTACTGACTCTTAATTACAATTTAGAAAGTAGATATGTCTTTAAATGGTAATACTTACCAAAGATAAACAGCCTTTTTAGCTACAGAGTTTATAACCTGAAACTTCAGATGTCAAAACACCAAAAAGCACATGTGAGTGCGTAGAACCGGTTTCCAAACCAGTTTCGTATTACTTTTACTGTTTTTACTGGTGAACTGCTATCGAACTTAAAACTGCTTTTAACTGGTTTGTTGAATCCACAGGGTAACCGCATTCTCAAATTGGACGTATTGACAAAATTAGGACTGCTGCCGGTGCTCGCTTGCTGAGGCTCGCTCGCTTGGCAGCAATGATTTATTGGTAAAATTTGCTGACTGTAGACATGTATCTGTACCCTTTTCTATTGATTAGTGTTTGATTGTTATTCTCTAATTTCAGGCTGGGTCAAGTGGAATTAGAAAAGATGTACATTATTACCCAGTTGATGGTAACGAGGATGATGACGATGAGGAGGATAAGTACAGCAATGATAATAGTGATGATACATCTCAAAGTGATACTGATGCAGTAATCTTAAGTTCTCAATGTGAACCGGCTGATGATGAGGAAAAAAATTCATTTTGCTATGAAATGTGATGAACCCATGACAAAGAGGGTTGCAGATTTAATTATTAAATCAGTTTGTCAAAAAGCCCTTAAAGAAAGGCAGGAAGTAGTGGACATTCTCAAAAAAGATTTTAGCCTCAAAGCAAAACACTTAACTAGTCTCAAGCATTCCGAACTTCTTGCAGTACTTGCAAAAAAGATGCTAACAAAGAAATATGTTGTTTTGAAAAATAATGAAGTGGCATTGTGTGGTTTAACAAGATCAGACTTTGATGTAAAGAAAAACCTGAAAAACACTTAACTAGTCTCAAACATTCCCCACTTGTTGAAGTACTTGGGAAAAAGATGCTAAAAAGAAATGTTGTTCCCATATATATAGTCTATAGATGAGAGTATTATATTTGAAAGTCTGTACATTAATGCTTGTTGGCATAGCTTGAGTTTTTGTACTACATTATAGTTCATGTGCTTAATAGAAAAGGAGCAACATGTCAAACAGCAAATGTTTAACTGATAAAGTTGAAATTTTAATATGTGATTTACAAACAACGGCCTTGTTTTAAAGAAAATTACTGATCTGTTAATTGCAACAGGTATATAATTTTAAGTATGTTAAAAGAATGCATGTTTTTGGCATGTACTGTTGAGTTTTAAACTAGTCAAAAAGCTAGCTAGTGAAATTAGCCAAAAAGAAATATGTTGTGTTAAAAATTGAGGTCATGCATTCATGTAACTCCAGACTTCATTTGGAGAAAATAGTGACTTTAGTAGTATTTAGTATGTTTTACAAACTTATAATTGTATGTATATGTCAATACACCACCTTTCATAATTATCTGACCTCAACAAACCTCAATAGCATCCCATTCAATTCAACTTCAATTAAATAGTATGTAATATGGCTTTAATTAGTTTCAAAAGCAACACATTTTGTGTACAACCAATCATCTGGAGATTTTATTGAAGGAAGAGGTCATGAAAGGTGCTGTATAAATTATGACAATATAGCATGCAGTGATTGAAATAATAAATTAGATTTATCTGTGACATAAAAGAACAGACTTTCATGTGAAGAAAAAACTAACTTTGTTCTTTATTTATTAAATACTGTTTATTGTTGCTGTTTTCTTGGTTTTTTGTTTTATGTCTATAGGACTGGGATTCTGAACAAGCATGGCTAGCACCATTATGAAAATTATTTGCATTCTAGAACTGGGAATATCATGACAACATTTAGACTGAAAATGTTTTGATACTTTTGCATTATTGGGACAACTTGCTAAAGATGGGATTTCTGTGAATATGATGACTGTAATGAAACCCACGGGATTTTACAGGAAATATGATGATTGCATTAAAAACCAGTTTTGGGTTTTTATTGGGACAACTTTCCTCAAAATGGGATTTTACTGGGAATATGATGATTGCATGAAAACCCAGTTTGGGGTTTATATTGGGACAACTCTTTCCTCAAAATGGGATTCCACTGACCACTGAACGGTGAGGTTGTGTGTTTGGTAGCTCCGCTAGACTTCTTCTCTTACTTACTAAAATGTAATATAATCAGAACTGGCATACTACAGTGGTCTGCTTATAGTGTTCTTTAACATATTTTTGTGAAACTGGCCTGAATTTGAAGTGATCCAAGATGGCTGGTCGAACGAGAAGTCACAGTAGTGCAAGCTGTAGTGCAAACAGTAGTGCAAACGTGGGCGAGGGTATGGATTTAATGGCAGTGTTTAAAGAGCAAATGGACTCCTTCTTGAGGTCTGAGGAGTTCAAATCTATCTTAAAACACGCCGGGCACGCGCGCGCTTCGAATTGCTCCGTTTGAATTGCTCCGTTTGACATTCTTTTTGTACAGCGGTTTTTCCTATGAATCTTAAAACTTCTACAAACAAAATGGCGGGTTTTTTGACTGTAGAGCAGGTGTTAGAGGAGGTTTTAAGGGATGATGAGGAAGTTAGCGAAGAGGAGGAAGTTGTAGATGAGGAAGACAAGGAGAAAGAAAGATTAAGGGAGTTGTTAGGGAGATATGAGAGCGATTGGGAGTTCGATTGTGAGTTTTTTGTTGAGAAGTCGGCAGAAGTGATTTTGCCAATCCTCGAGGCAGCATCGAAAACAAGATCTGATGGTAAGTTTTACTCTTTATTTACCAATAATTTATACATCCTTATTAGTATGCATCCTCTTTATTATGTTTTTGCCTCTTACGAGTCTAAGATTGAACAGACGACTGAAACTGTGTTTTATGACTAATGAAGCTTAAACTGGATTCGATCGACTTCAGGGTTCGTACAAGGACGTTCAAATACAAGGACTATTCAAGTACTTTCAAGGACTGATTTTATTTTTAAATCTAGCAGTACATATCACAGAGGTAGCGACAAAATTCCGAAATTTATAATTCATAGAACATTCAAGCACTAAGTCTTAAATTCAAGTATTTTTAAGGCCTTGAATTTTTATCTTGAATATTCAAGGACTTTCAAGGCTTGTATGAACCCTCGACTTTTATAATCTAAAGCTTATGTGGCTTCTTTTACACAACTCATTCTGCTTTTTCAAAAACTTGACAAGATTCCTTACCTTAATCGAGCATTCAGACAACTTACGTGACAAGTATATTCCATGTAAAGTATTTTTTTTGGTTATGAAGAAAACAAACCATATCATTTACTTTTTGTTATTCTCATTCTAGGTAGATGTCTTCGTGACGTCTTCATTGATAATTTATATAGAAAAAACTTGAGAGTAATCGAAGGGTTCCCTGTGAAAATGACCTAAGTGACTTTTTGATGGATGTCCTGAGATTAATTTTTCCAGCATATGAAAGTTAATTATACTATTGAAAAAATATCATCAAAAAGTCACTTAGGCCATTTTCACATGGAACCCTTCAATCATCTAAAATGTGAAAATTCCTGAAAATATAAATTGTGTTTTAATATCATTGATGACTGATTAATGTATCACTGTGCTTTAATCAATAAAAAAATTTATTTACAACTCATTGTATAAATATATTTATATAGCTGCTCATCTGTGTACCTCAACTATATCTGCTGGATCTGTTCTCCGTCAAGAGGGAAAACTCTGGCTCAATTCAATTCAACGGCGGTTAAGTGGCAGGGTTTCGGTAAAGCAGCCATACTATGCTGAAGTGCACCGTAATATTCCAGTTGACATCTTCAATGAAGTTACTCGGCTGATTCAAAGAAGCACATCTGGATATTTCCAAGAGCCTGAGTGCATTATTGGAAAAAACCGGAAAGCTGTTGTTGTTTCATTCACTTGCCTGAACTCTTTGAATTACTCACTGGAATGGGCACTGGTCAGGTGAAAAAATTCTTCTTCCGGGTTCTCAAAGGTGCTTCAAGGTATGGGCACAAAGTAAAACTTCTTGTTTCTGATAACAAGGATTTTGCTTTTGTGTATAAATACAGCACTGGCCAGTTGACACTCCAATTCCACTATGGGGAATGGAATACTTGCGGTGGCCCACGTCATCACAATCCAAGGAATGATGAACTTTAATTGACAGTATTTGGAGCAGTTATATACTCTCTGGCCATGTAGAAGTTCATAGAATAATTATGTCATTGCTCCATCTTGTCATTCTAGATGTACTAAATTTATTATTCTATTGAATGTGCATGGCCAGGTATTCTATAATCACTGATTTACCATCTTTTAGAGGTTAAATTTCAACCACACCCTCTTTTTGAAGACTTCTTGTATCTTTAGGAGCCTAGTCCCCAGGCTTTCCCATCTCTCGTTTCGCCCCAGGACTGTCTTGTGCTTCACACTCAGAGGACACCTAGGGACTAGGCTGCTTTAGAGGTATATTTTTGAAACTTTCGACGAGCATCCCTGGTACTTCCCCCAGGAGTCGACCCCGACAATCAGGGTTGTAGTCACATATACAACATTTGTATTATATCGGGTATATACAGGTCCACAAAGGACAAGCCTTACACAGTTTTAAATGCAGGTGTAGCCAAAACAAATACAAAAGACACACAATATGTGTTTTGATGTCAAATATCAAACTTAGGGGGTACCCCATGAGCAAAATTATACTCCCCTTCCTAAAATCTTACATTTAAGATTGGCATGGGCATAAACACTTTGAATGCTATACACAGTCAGTGTTCAACATGGTGATATGTGGTGTGTTTAGATTTGGTGAGCTGAAGTATTTTTAGGGGGGTACCCTTTTATTCATATTTCACCCAACCCTCCAATACAGTTGCTTTGACTGATTATGGTTAACAAAGTAATTTAACCTAACCACTGCAGTTGGGCATTTGCACTGGTTTCATTGTTTATGTAAAATGATCAACAGTGCTAGAATAACAGGCTACCATTTCCTTGATAATAATTATACCATTCCCCCCTTTTTCTTATATAATGTCTTAATAAACATGTTTTCTTTGATGGTCTAGTTTGTTTTCCTTCTAAATGAAGACAAAAGTATATTTTATGAACATGATGTACATTGTTGTTGGTTTGAATAAACAAATGTTTTAATGTCAAATAACAAACTTAGGGGGGGTACCATTTGGAATGCTATACACAGCGAACGTTCAACATGGTGATGTGTCTTGTGTTTAGATTTGGTGAACCAAGGTCTTTTTACGGGGGTACCCTAATATTCATATTTCACCCACCCCTCCAATACAGTTGTCTTGACTCATGGAGCATTAACAAAGTAATTCAACCTAACCACTGCGGTTTAGCATTTACACTGGTTTCATTGTTTAAAAAACTTTAATAAGTCATGAGTGATTAAAATATACAAAATCTGAGTAAAATATACAATTTATAATAAATAATGTTTATATACAAGATATTCACCATAAAAACATGATAGATTCACAAATATCAAGTGCAAATACTACTAGAATTTAAAAACTGGATCAACTAACAATGACTTGTTTTATACATGTCAAATATATAGACTCAATAAATATGCAAAAGTTCTGAGTTAAATATATTACTGTATCTAAATTATGTATGATTAAAACAATGTCTCAAAAAATAGACTCAATAATGTGATAATAATCTCTGAGATTATTATAGTATTTATTGAGTCAATAAATACTATTATAGACTGAATACTAAAATATTTACACAATTAACCTAACAGTTAAAAAGTTTGTATTAATTGATACTAGAATGTGTCTATTTACAATTAAAAAAATAGATACTCAAGAATTAGGCTCTGCAATAATATTAAAATACATCAGAGTTATAAATATTATATTGACTCTATATTGACTCTCATAGTTTCAAAAATTTAATTTTACAAAATCTCAAAGTCAAACAGTTAATGATGCTACAAATTGTGTCTTGCCCTATATTTACAACAATTATGGACACAAATATTAAATGTGTAAAAGTAGTCACAAATTGTAGACACTATAGAATGTAGACTGATCTGGTTCTATTTACATAATAATGTGGAGGAGGAGGCAGCATGGCCGAGTGGTCAGAGCATTGGTCTCGCAATCTGGCAGTCCCAGGTTTGATTCCCGCTCTGGCCACTAGCCGAGACTGAATTTGTTCCGATTTCAATTAGCTCAAATTCAGTTTCTTGGCCATGCTTGTAATATAACCAACTGGTTTGCCTCCTTGCCAGTTGGGATTCTTAAACACTTTATGTTTGATTATACTTCATTTCATTTCAGTTCATTTCAACCGCATTTGATTATATACATATAGATATTTGCGGTATATAAATCTTAAACATTACATGAGATGGCAGCAACCATGGTAAATAAGACATACCACAAGAAACTGGTAATTAAATTTGTTTTTTAATTACCTGACATACTTGCAACCCCAGGATATGTGCTCTTATATACCAGGCATTTTTTATGTAGATGCAGTAAACTTGAAAATAGACTATGAGTATATAATTTATGAATATGGAATTGGCTTTATTGGCCACAAGTATCTACCAGAGCTAAGCTATTTATACAGACTGTGCATTTAGCTATCCCTAATACAGTGCTTACTTGGTAATTTTTAGAGATCATGAAATCAAATTTGAATTTGATAAGTGCTCTGATTATGTTCTCTCCAATAGCAGAGTAATGATGGATGTTGATCAGAAATATAAGAGTTTTATAAGAATAAAGCAACTGTGAAATAATGAGATTGATTGATTGATTGATTCCAATGTACACCAAACATTTTTATCATTACAAGGCTATTGGATTGCAACAATTACCAGTATCCCTTTGCTTTAGCTCAGGACAAAAGCTGCAGTGACCATTACCAAGAACAGAAACATTAATTTTAAGTCAGTTTTATTCATTCATTTTTTCTCAACAATATAATACCTATAAATACAAATATACAGTTTCCACAAGGGTTTTTATCCAAGTCCTCTGGTTTCCCTCCCTCAGTAAAACTCATCATGTGAGGGGTGTTGTGGGTTAAAATAGTCAATGTAGAGGTAGTGTGTGTGTGGAACTGGGCTCCATTTAAACTATAGCAATGCTAAATTAGATTAGTCTCTGTATAAATATAAACATATTATTATAATAAATTAATATTCACTTTCAGAAAGAGAAATGTACTTGATTAAAATGATATTATCTTTATTGCACTTATCTTTTACATGTGTGTCTTTTACCAGTTGTCAGGCTCTCCAAGATTTTATCCATTAAAGGGTTGACACAGTACTTACACTTTAAGGAATCAGATGACGTGGAAAATCCACAGTAACAGTAATTAGGATCTGTAGTAGCTCGCTTTGGAATATAACTAAGTTAACTGGAGTTAGTAGGTTTCAAGATATTGTACTTTCTTTCCCGTAGCCATACAAGTGAAATATATTCGTGGCAGAAAATCTGAGCCCAACGTAAATGATAGTTGGTATTGACACTATACTTAGAAACAAAGATGTGCTTTGCCTCCCTCCCTTCCACTGAATTCAACCCTAAACCCTTACCATATTTGTCCTTCATCTCTCTCACATGGGCTGGAACTATGTGAGCTAGAGTCCAGGCAGTGGGATGGTGATCAAAATACATTATATTAAGATAATGGTATTGCTTGCAAAGCTGTTGAAGTTCTGTTATTTGGTCATCTGAAACGTCAAGACGATTAAAGAGAGAGACACAGTTCCTTAATATCTGACAACAACATGCAATTACATACAAAAGGATTTCATTGTATGAACCCTTTGTTACAGATTGCTCAATGGCATCAATCAAATACATGAAATTGTGTAGTAAACCTCTGGAGTCCTTCCCAGTGAAACGATAGTCAAAACCTTTCTCACTATTTCTGCCGTTATTAAACCAGCGAACTACTTGTTTTCCCAAGCAAGAAAGACCATTCTGCCTCATGGCACTGACATATTTTGCTAGTGGAGAATTACAGTTAACCTGCGAAAAAGACTTAATTGAAGGAGGAATGTTAGACAATTCACTTACAAGATCCAAAAGATAACGTTGGACAAGAGCACATGCATTATTCTTCAGATGAAGAGGATCCACATGTATCCTGTCCACAAGCTTACCAATAAGTGATGGAAATTCCTGTCTGCTATTCGCTTTGGCAATAGAAGTTGTTATCTTGTTGCGCTTTGTAGATGGTGCTAACTTGTCTTTAGACATTTTTTTCTTGAGGATTTCAACATCTTTTGCAACTTTCAGCCTCTCTGTATACTTCCAGGGCTTCCATGTATTTTGCTTTTCTTTTCCAAATGTCCCATCTAGTTTTGTAGCAGTCTTAGCAGAGACATCTGCAAAAGAAGAGAAAAATGTTGCACTATTTGAAAGCTCACCTGACAAAAAAGCAATCATCTTCATATCATTTGGCAGTTCACCCACTCTGAACTTGACATTAACTGGACTGCCTTTATGATCTAAAGAAAAAACACTCTTTTCAATACTGGTGATGTCATTAAAAAGGATATTGATGTATCGTCGAACAGGTAAGCTGTTTTCATTGCAGTTGGCACCAAAAATTAGAAAATTTTCATTACTGCTGAGAATGCCCTTTCCTATGTTCAAAAACCCAATTAGCCAAGAACAAGAACAGTCGTCTTTTCCGAAGGGTGCACCATCTCCACCCAAAGTAAAATAAAAAGTGTAAGGTTCATCAAACCAAATAAGTTCATAATTACTGTGCCCTGAAAGATAAAATTGTGCTAACGTTAGAAGTGTTTCTTTGAGGCATCGGTATACACCACTTACCTTCTCTTCTTCAGGCATATCATAACAGAGAGTGTCACGGACACTGTAAATTGTACCTATAGGTATGGACTTGATAAAGGGCATGAGCTTATTGTACGGTACAAGCCTAGGAACTGGTAAATTAGAAATAGCTATACGCACAGTCTTACTATTAATATGACTATTATTGTTAGGCTAATATGAACTATCTCTATAGATCTTCCTATACTTTTTTTTACCCATAACCCCACCATTGTAATATACCCCTACACTTCTAATCATATTATCCTCAGAGCTTTCAAAAACAGCTAAATCTTCTTTATATTTTTTATGAATGGTTATATCCTTTTTCAACTTTTTGTTTTTTGATAGTGCCTTGATTAAAATATCTTTGCTGCATTTTTGTAGAGATGTATCAATGAGCCCAATTTCAGCCGGGGATGAATCATCATTACTTGCACCATGAACTTGTACAGCTGCCTCAAATGTCTCCACCCGACGTTTATTTACTTGGGAAATGCTGCCTTTCAATCCACTTGTTCTTGCATCACAAAACTCTGTTTTATTTTTCCTCCTACGCTCTGCTGCCTTCTCTGATATAACTCCCTTCATCACTCCCTGCATACATCCTTCCTTTATTTCACCTAGCTCCTCTACACTGTCTACAATACTACTAACCTATGGGATAAATTAGGACATTTCAGTTTATCACTCCAAATATAATAGAGCAGTACGTAAATACAGTGAATAAGCATAAAAAGTTTTCATAAAGTAGTTTTGAATCTAACTTTGATTCCTAAACTAACTATTATGAAATTGACAATATACAACAACAAGTGGATTGAAAGGCATGCAGCAATTTCATGTAAATAATTGCACTTGGCAACTGTTTCAAAGCAAAACTACAGAGAAAATATTAAAATAAAAATATTCTGGAATTAAACAGTAAGCGTTTAAGCCTTGAAACAATTTATTTTTCTCATCAGCAGGAACTATAAACTAAGATAGTGTCGGTCGCCCTAGATCTCGATTAGTAAATATAAGTTTTCAGCTTTGCAAGCGCCGACGCGCGATGTAAACAAACCCGAAACACGTAACGGCATGTTGCGATTGATCTCACCTTCATATTCAAACGCTTAAGCTGTTCTTCTTTCGCTCTAACCTCTTTTTTCTTTGCCTCCACATCGTCTCTTCTCTTCTTCAAGCTATCTTCTAAATTTCTTAACTCCTCATCTAACTCATTGATCTTCTCTGTCCCTTCGAGTATCTTTGCCTTCTTTGCTTTAGTTTCTTTCATAAAGTTCCCAATGTTGAATCGTTTCATGATAAAATGGAAAAATTGACAGAGAAAAATGGCGCGAAATAGGTTCAAAGTCGAAAAAGCGAAAAGAAGGTAGTCTTCAGCAAATATTCATTGTCCTAGATCTTCATTATTTACAATAAAAAAATTAATATTCAGAAATTTAAAACAAGCATCATAATGACAACTTCTGTACAAAACCGCTTGAAATTACATTTTGGCTAAGTTTGATTGCTCGCCATTCGTGTTACAAAGCAACAGCTCCAAAGAACTTGGTATCAAAAGAAAGGCCATGGAAGCCTGTGTAATTTCCCGCCTTCCGATTGCTCTTGTCGGCAAACCGATTATGACACGGAGCTCCGAAAGACAAGCCGTTCTGTGTTCGTAGATTCGTTACCAGTCCCTAAAAAGTCACACCCGTCCAATATGGCGGACAAACACGATTGAACGGAGCAATTCGAAGCGCGCGCGTGCCCGGCGTGAAAGCCTCCTTTACCGAGGCTCTGAGGGAGGACACATTTGGCTTTGAAGAAGTATTTAATGAAGCCTTTGCCTCGGTGGTAACTCCACTCAAGCACAAGATTGTAGAACTTGAAAACAATCTGGAGGAATGCCAAGCGCAGCTTAACGATGCCCAACAATATTCTAGAAAATACAACTTAATTGTACATGGTATAGAAGAAAAAGAAGGGAAGACTGTGTTGACATCATTGATACAATTTGCAGTGATAGCCTTGGTATTCAACTTGACAAGAACACAGTAGACAGAGCTCACAGATTTGGACGTAAACGTGGAGACAAGCCTAAGCCCATAATAGTGAAATTCGTTAAATACCCTGCCAAGCAAGAAATTTTGCGTCGTAAGAAACAACTTAAAGGAACGAGTATCTTCATTAATGAAGACATCACGGAGATTAATGCTGACCTTCTAAAAAGAGCCAAGAATGACCCCAACGTGAAGTCATCCTGGTATAACGATGGGAAAGTTTTAGCGAGGCTACATGATGACAGTATCATAAGGATTAGAAGAAATTCTGATTTTGACCTCGAATTCTAGGTATGCTAAGTTACAATATTCTTGATTTTGAATCTTAATTAATCGGAACTCAATTTCATTTATTCAGACTGACTGCTTTTTGGCAGTTTATATTGCATTTACTCTTTTTCATTTTGCATATATATTGCTATATATTTATTTCTATATACAGCTATAGTTTATTCCATAACTTAGCTACTTATACTTTAAATATTTATATTTATTACTTATTTATCATTTCTAGTTCTATCTAAAAGCTTATATATATGATCTCCCTTGAGGCATATCGTTTAGCTATTGGTATATTCAATCGACTTGTTCTTAAAGTATGTCGGTTTCTATATACTACTCGCACTAGCGTTGTTGTTTTGTTTTTTCTGTTGCTGATCTGTTTACTTCTGCTTCTCTGTGGGGATGTTGAGCTGAATCCGGGACCAAGAACTGAATCGTTATTGGTAGGTCACATTAATGCTAGAAGCCTCTGTGACGAAAATAAATTTGATGAAATTTCACTGTATATTACTGATTTATTTGCTATCTCTGAGTCCTGGCTCAGTGATAATTCTTCAGTCGATTTTCTTAGCATTCCAGGCTTCCATCCTATTTTTAGAAAGGATAGGCAACAAATGCGAGGAGGCGGAGTTGCTCTTTTTGCTTCTGATTCATTGTTTCTCAAAAGGCGTAACGACTTGGAAATTGCAGATTTAGAAGTGCTCTGGGTTGAGGTTAAACTTCACGAATTTATTCTTTTCTTTGGTGTATGTTATAGGCCACCCCAAAATACCCATGAAAATACTGTTTTGTTTTTGGAAAATTTACAGTCTACCTTGGAACAAATTCAACAGGTTCCTAATCACCTTATTATATTAATTGGCGACTTCAATGCTCATGTCGATACTCCCTTTGGTATTTGCTTTTCATGGTGGCTTGATTGTAACAATCTACTCATAGTAGCTGTTCGATCTTGGACTTGATAATTACAAATGTTCCTGGCTTGTTTGTTCAGTCGGGAACGGATAGCCCACCTTCAAACTGTGATCATAATTATATTTTTGGGAAAATGTTAGTCTTGCATCACAAAGTGAAAGCTTATAAGCTTCACGTTTGGAACTTCAATAACTGTGACAATGATGGGTTACTTAGAGAACTTGAAAATATTGATTGGCAGATGAACGAATCTGCGGATGGTTCCATAGATGAAACATACAACAATTGGCTGAACACATTTAATAAAGTAATTACTAAATTTATTCCTAGAATGTCGATTACCGTGCGTCCATCTGATAAGAAATGGATGAACAGTGAGATTCGGTTGGCTATAAGAAGGCGTAATAGGTTATTAAAAAAATATTCAAAGCGAAAATCAGATGATTTATGGCAACGATATAAACAACAAAGAAATTTAACTACCTCTCTTATACGTCAAGCTAAGACTGCGTATAACAATAAGCTAAATTGGGATCTTTCTGATCCATCGATTTGTAAGAAAAAATGGTGGTCATTGGTGAAATCTCTCTATTGTAATATCATTCCAACATCAATTCCTCCTATTATACATAACAACAGTATTTTTTTGACGCCAAAGATAAGGCACAACTTTTTAATATTTTTTTTGTTAGTCAGGCATGTTATCAATCAATCTAAAGACATCCCTTCTGGAGTGTTGCCTCTACCCACTCATTGTTTGTCGAATATTCAAACTTCTAATGCTGAAGTTACTGAAATCATATCTTCTTTAGATGTTTCTAAGGCTTGTGGACATGATGGGATAAGTAATAAAATAATCAAATTATGTGCTCCGGCAATTTCTGACTCACTGACCTATTTATATAATGAGAGTTTGCGTAAGGGTGAATTTCCAAACGAGTGGAAAAAATCAAACGTGATACCATTGTATAAAAGTGAGGATCGCCAAAATAAAACTAACTATCGTCCAATTTCTTTGTTACCGTCTATTTCAAAAGTTTTAGAAAAGGTTGTCTTTAAAAACTTATATAAATTTCTTGAAGAAAAACGTTTTTTTTATCCTTTGCAATCGGGTTTCTGACCTGGTGATTGTACTGTCAACCAACTATTATTGATAGTTCATTCCATCTATGAAGTGCTGGAAAACGGCAAGGAGGTGCAAATGGTATTCTTAGATATCAGTAAAGCCTTTGATCGGGTATGGCATAAAGGTTTAATGTTTAAACTTGAGGCTATCAGGGATCCGCTTCTCACGTGGTTTCGTAGTTATCCTTTAGATAGATGCCAGAGAGTTTTAATTGATGGGCAATGTTCCGAATGGGCTAACATTTCTGCTGGGGTACCTCAAGGTTCGGTCTTAGGACCACTCCTTTTTTTGATATATATTAATGACATTGCTTGTTCTTTGGAATGTAAGTGCTTCTTATATGCAGACGATACATCCCTCTTGGAAATTGTTGATAATCCCTCACTTTCAGCAGCAAAGCTTAACGGTGATCTTGAATCTATCAATGTTTGGTCTAATAAATGGCAAGTATCAATGAATCCAAAGAAAACTAAATCAATATTATTTTCAGTTAAAAAACAAAAACCGGCTCATCCAAATATATATTTGTCTGGTAAAGGTAATCGATGAGGTGGATAGCCACACCCACTTGGGCTTTATTTTGTCGTCGAATATGTCATGGCGTGAACACGTTTTGAACATTCACTCTAAAGCTTCTAAAAGGGTTCTAGTTCTGAAAAGACTCAAATACAAACTAAATAGAGCGACCTTAATTGTTTTATACAAATCTATGATTAGGTCTATTATGGAATATGCGGATGCAGTCTGGGACGGCTGTGATACTTACTTATCTGACTTGCTTGAAAATATTCAGTATCAATCATCCATCATTGTCACAGGCGCTTTGAAAGGAACCAGCAGGCATTGTTTGTTTAATGAACTTGGTTGGGAAGATTTGAAGACGAGAAGACTTGTTGACAAGTTGATTATTTTTTTAAGATTGTTAATGATCATACACCACCCCCTTTAAAACGTGTTCTACCAAAAAAAATCAGCGAGATAAACTTCCCATTACGAAATAAAGACAACTTTCTTTCGATTCCTACTAAAACAGAAAGATATAAAACCCCTTATTTTCCATCGGCCATTTCAAAATGGAATTCTCTAGAAACTTGTGTTAGAAACCAAGGATCAATACAAAAGTTTAGAGAAGATTGAGTTAATATATTCAGTCAAGAGTGTGACAATAGTCCATTTTCTCATTCTCCACTGCCAAATTGTTGCGGGCTCAGGAGTAACATGAAAGCGAGGCTAGTGTTGAGACTGCAAATATTGCCGAGTTCGCCGAGTTGTACTTACAGACAACGTAGATATGCAGTCAAACACCAATTATTTCTTACATGATATCGAGGAAATACGACGTATGAAAGTCAGTACTTTGAAGTCTCTGCTACTCGAGAGGAAACAGTGTTCAAAAGGCAGTAAGGCCGATCTCGTTTTACGTTTATATGCTTCGACACACGATGGTGAAAACAACGATGGTTCCACATGTTTGCCAAATAATTCTGCTCAAACTCCTTCTAGCAACGAAAAATCTGGGGATTAATCTCGACAAGAATGTTCTGAAATTACCTACGAAACCTTAAATTTACAAACAAATGGTTGCACCTGGTCAAAAGATCTTAGAAATGCCCCTGCGTTCACGTTCATTCAGCTCTACGACTACTTGGTAGTAAAGACTGCAAAATATGATAGCAATACTGTGAAGAGTAGTGGCTACAAGAAGCTCAAAGCGTTTAACTTTTTTGTAGAAGGCCACATAAAATCGATTGAGGTAGCCAAAAATAATGACATTACTTATGTAAAGGCAAATATTCTAGCTTCAATGAGAGCCAGGAGATATCAAGTGCTTATAACGTTTGACAACGAAAACAATGTCAAGTTGGCAGCGTGTAAATGTCCGGCAGGGTAAGATTATTTATTTTTGATTAATTTAACTAATTAACATAATGACTAAGACTACTTTTTCACTATTTAAGGACCGGATTAGACGGACTTGGGCACTGTAACCACATTGGGGGACTGCTCTTTGCTCTTGAAGACTTTGGCAGGAAAGGACTAAGGGAACAAAATATGCCTATATCTTGCACATCAAAACTATGCCAGTGGAATACACCCAGAAATTTGAAAGTTGAACCTGTCCCTCTAAGTGCACTTCCTATTAAAAAATATCACTATGGCAAGACAAACGAGTGTAGAAGAACAATAAACCTTTATGATCCTAGAGCTCCTTCTGATCGACAACTCCATCAAGATTCACTACAAAAATTATCATCCTCTCTATCGGAGTGCCTCGCTGCCTCAAGCTTTTTTCTCTTTAAGGATGTTAAACCAAAAGGTCTCTCTGAAAACTTGGAAATCGAGGAAAACGTTGCTGACATTGATTTCACTTCTACCTGCTATGATAATTACTTTGACCAAACAGAAGACTAGCAAACTAGTCAAGTTTTTAATGATATGTATGATATAAGCACAGAGCACTTTAAAGAAATGATGGACTGTTATGCAAGTTCCAAGTCAATTGATTTATCCACTGTTTTCAGTATTGAACAAAAGACAAGAGGCCAAAGTTCAAATGCTTTTTGGAGGGAACTCAAACAAACTAAGCTCACTGCCTCCAACTTCTATGCTGCTGCTAAAAGGCAAATGGAGCTGTTAAGTTGTTGAAAACGATCATGTACCCACAGGAAATAAAAAGAAACTCGATCACTTATGGGCAAAATCATGAGCAACATGCTGTGAGGGACTACATAAAACAGAAATATGATGAAGGAAACACTGATATAAAAGTGTACAAAGTTGGAACAATACTATCTACAAACAAGCCATGTTTAGGAGCAAGTCTTGACAGGAAGGTATATGACCCAAAAGCTAACAATAAGGAAGGGGGGCTTGAGGTAAAATGCCCATATTCAAAAAGAGGTCTAAGCCTTCAAGAAGCTTGTACAGACAAAAACTTTTTCCTTACAAAATGTAAAGATGTTGCTACTCTCAAGCATACACACCAGTATTACTACCAAATTCAGGGACAAATGTTCATATGTAATTTACAGTGGGTGGATTTTGTAGTATGGTTTGGACATGGAAATATTTTTATTGAAAGAGTGCCCTTTAACAGTCAGTGGTGGTCTGATGTTGCACTGCCTCAGGTAGATTACTTTTATCGAAGAGCTTTCTTGCCTGAGGTTTTCACTAGGAGAGTAAAGAGAGGAATACCATTATACAAGCCCAATACATGGATATCTTACAAGAAACAGAAGACTTCAAAAAGGTTGTCTTAATTAGAATACTATTGAAATTTAACATCAAATGCTTTGAAAATGTTCAATGTTAAGTCTTTTGGAAGCTTAAACCAGACCAAACAATTACTTAATTTGTATGGTGCATTTACTTAATAGAAATTTGCATACTTTAGTAAAGACTTCCTTTGTATAAATGTAAATTTACATGTTCTATGCATAGCATTTTGTATCCACAAGACAACCTTTTATGAAGAACTTTGTATCTGTCACAATATTGTATTTGATTTAATTGTCATTCATGACAGCTAAATTAAAACTCCTTCAAAATTTGTAGACTTTTCTAGGCTTAAATTTCATTGTTTCAATTAAATTTGAATTGTTCAGACAAAATATAAAACTATAATATACTACATTAATTA
The DNA here is from genome assembly GCA_029948255.1 of Telmatactis stephensoni. Lineage (NCBI taxonomy): Eukaryota > Metazoa > Cnidaria > Anthozoa > Actiniaria > Isophelliidae > Telmatactis > Telmatactis stephensoni. The sequence goes on along the minus strand of JALIZF010001106.1, from coordinate 119,748 downwards.
GTTCATTAAGAAACATTCAATAAATACTGAATACTAGAATTAATGTATAGAGCGTGTTATATTGATGGATAAAGATCCAAGCCAACAAGGTGAATAAGTTATTTATGAGTTTGATAATACTGAGTAGAGGATGGCCAGGGTCTAAATCTGTAGCATTATTGATTTAACTTTTTGCAGGTGGTAAAAAGGGAGGCAAGAAATTTGTTAGGTATGCACAGACAGTAAAAACTTGAATAGCAACATGGACAACACTTAATGGTAATACTCCATCCAGGATATGTTTTTGAGTCGGCCTATGTCTCGTTCAACATGAATTCTTACAGCAGCAATGTTGACAGTCTCTTGGACCTCCTTAGCAGTAAGCTGTGCTCTGCTCCCCAAAAATGGTGGTATATTAAGTCTAACTCCAGAGGGAAGTAGATCCTCAATGTCAAATCCCCTGTCTGCCATGACATTGTCTCCTGGCTGAAGACACCTTAGCAAACCAGATTCCTTAGTGATCAATCTATCTGAAGCACGACCCCCCCCCCCCCCCCCCCCCCACAGCTCAGAAACAAATACTATTTGACCATTTGGTGTGATTCCTACTAAAGCTTTGAACGTATTATGTTGCTTGTATGATGACCATGTTTTTGACTGTGAACCTAAAGAGGATGGCACCTCAATAAAAATTTCTGTGCAGTCTATAATGACACGGGTAGTGGGGTAGGCAGAAAATTCAGCAGGCATATTCTTTCTTACAAGTTCCTGAGTTGGAAAGGGAAAGAGTTCCTTCAAATCATGGTACAAGAAATTTATCCAGGTTGTAAATATTTTTGAGAAGTGACTAGGTGAAATTAAGAAACGATCACAAATGTCAAAGATAAATAGACCAAGCTTCAGTCGAACTAAAACCATAAACATTTCTTCTAATGGAGTGAAACTTCTCTTTGGACCTGGCTTATTCTTTCCAGGGAATTGGTATGATAAAGGATCTTGTGCAGCCCTACTGCGCCAGTACTGTAGTTTGGACACTTTTGGTTGTAAATAATTATAGTAAGCAATAAGGGCCTTGTAATTGGGAAACCCTGAATAGAATTGAATAGCTTTGTCATCATCCTTAAGGTTTTCCAAGGAAAATGACCTTTTCTTTAGCATATCTACTTCTCCTTGTAATTGTCCAATTCTTTCCCTTAAGGTGTTGATAGTTTCTTGCTTTTTTTCAAGTTCTTGTTGAATTCCAAGTACATTGTCCAGAATATTATTATCATGGTATAAGTTGGGGTTTATATTGGGACAACTCTTTCCTCAAAATGGGATTTTACTGGGAATATGATGACAACATAAAAACTCAGTTTGGGCTGTATATTGGGACAACGATTTCCCAAAACTGGGATTTTTCTGAGAATATTTTGACCCAAGATTGGTTTTGGTAGCACTTTTCCAATTTTGGGAAATACCAAAGGAAACCGCAAAATATCCCAATAACTTCCCTTTTTTTCCCCAAATTGCAATTTTTTTCCTGTGGGGGCCAGTGGTTCCTGTGGCTGTCCTCACTCTTAATGACCACCAGGTCATCGACCTTCAAGTTTGGCTTGGTGGCTTGCCACTTGGTTCGACGTTGGAGATTCTGTAAGTACTCCTTGCACCATCTGGTCCAGAATTGGTCGGCCAAATACTGGCTTCTTCTCCAACGTCTCCTGGAGTATAGATCTTCTGGGGCAAAGTCCCCAGGTTGTGGCTTGAGGGGTCGTTCCTTTGATGTCAATAGCATTGATGGAGTGAGGGGTTGGGGCTCATCTGCATCTGATGGTATGGTTGTGATTGGACGAGAGTTGACGATAGATGTCACTTCAGCCATTAAGGTTGACAGTAGCTCGTGTGTAAGCTGGGAACTCCCAATCCTGTGCTAACATTCCGTTGAGAACACTACTGATGGTACGGATTTAGCATTACCAAACTCCTCCAAAGTGAGACAAACAATGGCATTGCAACAGTCTACAGATAACACATTAACAATTGCAATTTGCCTGATAAATATCAGATCTCTTAGAAAACACAGCATTGATGTTAGACTTGATCAAAATATTATGAACAGTGATATCATTGCCTTTACAGAAACACAGCTACTATCTAATGATAATGACAGGGAAATACGAAATCACTTGCATCCATTTTTGCTACATAGACAAGATCACCCTACAGACAAATACTCAAGTCTAGCAGTATGCACTAAACAAAATATTGTCATTACACAACAGCAATATTTTAATACAATAATAATAATAATAATTTAAGATTTCTAAAGCGCCTTATACCAGGCTCTAAGGCGCTTTACATAACACAAAAAAATGACTCTGTCAAAGGATATTTATATCAAAACTTAAAAAAAAAGAAAATTAATCAATCTTGCCAAGGTGATAAAAAAGAAAATGTAGAAAAATATATAAAAACCTAAGCCATGACAAAGTCACTAATGAAGTCAGTTATATGCTAAGCAAAACAAATATGTTTTCAATTTAGATTTAAACTTGTTCAAGCTTTCACTTGATCTTATTTCATACGGCACAGAGTTCCACAATTTAGGGGCGGCGACGCTGAAGGCCCGGTCTCCATAAGTAACAGTGTTAGTACTTGGAACCTTGAGCAGTAACTGGTTTCAGGAACGTAAGGAGCGTGCAGGAGTATATCTGTGCTTTCCAAGTATCAACAAAACTCACTTTCCGTTATACTCTTGCTTTACTCTAAAATTCTGTGATTTCACACGACCACGTTGTACAAACATTATGAATTAATAAACATAAATTATGTTTTGGCGCGAAAAGACACTACATAGCGGCCCCACAAACGGGCTGAAAATACTGAAGTTCGTTTGTAAATAACATATATGTGTCTTTTAAACTCAACAATAAAGCTCAATGTCATTGTTCTGTATCTTCTCTTTAATTGGCTTCTTCCAATAGGCAGAGCTTGGCAATTGGGCACTGTAGAATTCCATTTGCAGTCTTGACATTAGCTAAACGCACTCTACCATCCCTTCCAGTGTAGACATCTTTCACTCTTGCCAAAGGCCATCTGTTGCATGCAACATTATCGTCTGCCACTAGCACTAGGTCTCCGGGCTTTACGTTCCTCTTTGAGGACAACCATTTGGATCTTTTCTGTAGGTTAGGTAGATATTCTCGAATCCAACGTCACCAGTAGTGGTTAACAAGAAATTGTATCTTTCTCCATCTTCTTCGTGAGAACTGGTCTTCCTTTATGAAAACTCCAGGGGGGAGTTGGCTCGATCTTTGGAGAAGGAAGTGATTGGGCGTCAAAGCGGTGAGGTCTGTAGGATCATCCGATGCAGCAGTAATAGGTCGATTATTGATAATGAATTCTACTTCAGCTAATAGTGTTCTCAGTTCAAGGTCATTTAGCAATCTGTCTCCAGCAACGCTCTTTAGATGCTTCTTGGTAATCTTTACAAGTCTTTCCCATACCCCGGACATGTGGGGTGATGCTGGTGGCTGAAAAATCCACTTGATGCCCTTCTGTTGAAGTTGTTTTCCAAGCTTTTCTTCATTCCATTGGGCGACTGATTCGTGTAACTCTCTGTTAGCTCCAACAAAGTTGGTTCCTCTGTCGGACCAGATTTCTTTGGGGGGTCCTCTTCTGCTCACAAACTGTCGTAGAATCATGATAAAGTCATCTGCTTCTAACGATGGCACTACTTCAAGGTATACTGCGCGAGTTGTCAGGCATGTAAACAAACATCCCCATCTCTTTACCATTCCACGGCCCCACTTTACAACAAGTGGACCAAACAGATCAACCCCCGTGTAGATAAATGGTGGGCGATACGCTTCTACTCTTGTCTTTGGGAGGGGTGCCATCACTTGCTCTAGAGGTCTTGCATTCATTCGACGACACTTAATGCAGCTCCTAATTGCGGTTTTGACTAGCATTCTTCCAGACACAATCCAGAATTGCCTCCTCAATTCACACAATGTCTGTTCTCTTCCAGCATGTGCTGTAGTTTCGTGACAATGGCGAACAATTAATTTGCTTAGGTGATGTCTCTTTGGTAAAATCATTGGATGCCTTTCATCCAGTGACAGTTCAAGAGCATGTTGAAGTCGACCTCCTACACATAATATACCATCATCCATAATGGGTCTAAGGTCAGCTATGTTGCTTGTTCTCTGTACCTCTCCTTTACTTTGGATGCACGAGATTTCTTCAGAAAAGGCAACTGTTTGAACCACCTTGACAATAACATAAGTTTCTTGAATAAGTTCTTCGAGTGTCAATGGGCCTGTTTCACAGGCGTTTGATACTTTCTTCTTCATCAGGTAACGACAGAAACGTACTAGCCATGCAACGCATCTTTGTAAAGTAATCCAACTGCTACAGCGTTCTATCAGCATCTTTAATTCTTGGCTGGCACTAACTGTCTTAGTTGTAGCTTGATGGACTTTGGCTTCCTTATGGACTTCTGGGTCGCCGTCACAGATTTCTTCTACTTTAGTGTCTGGCCAACTCTCTTCTTCCTGCCAAAGAAAGTTCGGTCCCCTCCACCAACGATGCTGACTGGATAATTTCTTGGGACTAAGTCCACGAGAAGCATCGTCCGCGGGGTTCAGTCGTCCAGGACAGTGCTTCCACTGCTCAGGTGTGGTAACTTCTCGTATCTCTGCCACACGATTAGCAACGTAGACTTGAAATCTCTTGGTCGTATTCTTGATATACTGCAGTGTTGTCTGCGAATCAGTCCAGAAGACCGTTCTGTCAATCTTACCGGTTAGTTCGTCAACTAGTACTCTGTATATTCTAACAGACAGGGTAGCAGCTTGTAGCTCTAGTCTGGGTATTGACATTGGTCTCACGGGTGAACTTCTAGATCTTCCGATTAGGAACGAACATTTTGCTACGCCATTAGCTTGGACGAATCTTAGGTAGGCGCAGATACCATATCCTTCTTCAGAAGCATCTGCAAACAGATGCAACGACACATCAACAATGTCAGTCTCGTTTATCAAGTAAACACGTGGAATCTTAATCTTCGACAAACTTGTTAGCTCCTGTCTCCATCTGTTCCAGTGGCGTTGTAAGTCCTCAGGAATTGGATCGTCCCAACCTAAGTTTAGCTTCCAAAGGGTTTGGATTATCTTCTTGGCTTCTAACAGCACTGGACATACAAACCCAATGGGATCATACAATGAGCTGATTGCCGAGAGGATTCCCCGTTTCGTCGGTGGTTTTTCAGGATCTTTGACCTTGAAGAGAAACACGTCTTCTTCCACATCCCACTGTACACCAAGGGTTCTATGCACTGGAAGCTCATCGAGATCGAGGTCAAGGGTTGGCTGGGATCTTTCGGAGTCAGGTATCGCTGCGAGTACCTCTCTGCAATTACTCATCCACCAAATTCATCTCTAGTTTTCGCTAATTCTGCCCTGTCTTCGGCGTCAGCTATCTCGTTCTCTAGCATGATTCGTTTTTGCCTCAATTTCCTTTCCTTGCTCCTCTTTAACTGCTCTAATATCTTTTCAGATAAAATTCTCTGTAACTTCTAGTAGAACGGCTTGAGATATCAGAGAAAAAACTCTGAACTTCGACATCATCCATGTCGCGTGATGCTTGCATGCTTGTCATTATTTGGTTATAATTTACATCTGATTTATCAAACGACAATCCTCTGTAATTTTGCTTCTTCTCGACCAATCGAGCTAGCTTTAGATATATGGGTTCTTCTAGACCTTCTAGAACGGCTTGAATCACCAGAGACTGAACTTCAAACATCGTCGTCCACTTCTCCGTGTTGTTCGCTTATCGAACCTTGACTGTTTACATTACTTGACCTTGGGAATATTTCGCTTGTTTGCTTCGCGAGCAAATATTCTTTAATGCACTCGAGGAACTCCTCGTGACATTTCACTTGACTCTCATGTCGACTCGACTCCTCTATCCTCTCATCTTCCAATAAAAGTTCAAGCATTTCTTGATAGACACTGCAATAACGACGCCATTGCGTCTCCAGACGTTGTTTCTTGTAGTGAACTTCACTACCAAACTTAGAATCATTGAGATATCTTTCAAGCCTTTTATGAATTTTTGTAATCTCACCGAGATGTCCAGCCCTGATCTTTCTCAGATAGAAAATTCTTTCAGAAATTACTGACGAATCCATGGCAAAGCGATCTTGTCTGTCTCGCCTCCACACAATCAAGCTAATCTTCGCACCAGGAAAACTCTTGAATATCCACGAATCTTGACCAGTAAATCTCGCAGATCTCGACAGACATGTCAAAACATCATTAAATCAAGGAATTTTAGGAATATGTGCTTTCCAAGTATCAACAAAACTCACTTTCTGTTATACTCTTGCTTTACTCTAAAATTCCGTGATTTCACACGACCACGTTGTACAAACATTACGAATTAATTAACATAAATTATGTTTTGGCGCAAAAAGACACTACAATATCTTTCCAATAAATCCACAATGTAAACTGGTGCAAATCCACTGAGAGCTTTATAAGTAATGACCAAACTCTTGAAAACTATACGGTACTTGACAGGAAGCCAATGAAGCTGTTTCATAAGAGGAGTAACATGGTCATACTTTCTCTGGTTGCAGATAAGTTTAGCTGCACAGTTCTGTACCAACTGAATTTTATTAATAAGACTCTTTGGTAAACCATAGAGTAGTGAGTTACAGTTGTCAAGCTTACAAGTAATGAAAGCATGAACCAGGGTCTTGGTACTGTCAACAGAAAGGTATTTCCTTATACGAGATATATTGCGTAAATGAAAAAAAGGACGACTTGCAGATAGCATTAACTTGGGATTCATAGCTCATGTATTTGTCAAAAATCACACCAATGCTCTTGACAGAATCAGAAGGGTCAATTAAATGTTCGCCAACTTGAACTGGAGGGAGAGATGGCCTTGGGCGAAACTGGGAGCCAAAAACGAGAAATTCTGTCTTGTCTGAATTTAGCTTCAATCAGTTAGAGGACATCCACTTGCTGACGTCACCAATGCAGGCTTCTAATTTACTAGTACTTAGATCACCAGGTTGACTAGAGTCAAATGACATGTAAATTTGTGTATCATCTACAATAAGGGAGCATTCATTTTTTTAGGAGGGGGGGGTGGGCCGGAGGAATTGCAGGAATCAAACACAAAAAAAATGCAAGCCCCCACGGTAATAGTCTCCTTCGCAGCCGTTTTTTTGTATCGGGATCCCTGTCCCTACAAAAGAAACGGCTGCTTCAAACCGAACCACATTCCTTTCCCATTGTCTTTCCCTGCGTTGGGGGTCTAATTGAATAAACCAATCACATGCTACGTTAAATTTCCCTTTGTTTCTGCTAAGCCAATAAGATATTGGCTTTGAAATCCCAATATTTTTCCCGCCAAATTCCACTAAATGAGTGATTTGCCAACTTTTGGTTGTTCAGTCAATATGGAAACGCCAAAGAAAATTTGCGAAAATGCCAACAAAAAATGTTACACTAAGTAAAGACACATTTTATATCTTTGGAAAAACAACCTTTGATTTAGTAGGAATCATCAAACTTTCATTGGAAGAAGACGTGAGTAAGTACTCTGCCAATACAGATTTATTCGTTTGCCGACAATGCTTCCAACGTTTAACCAAATACGATCGTGCTTCAAGAAAACTCGAAGAAGTAAGACAACAGCTTGTAAAATCATTTGGGGATAAGCCTAAAGTTCGGGAGAAGCGACTGAGATCCGCAGAAGACGGTCAAGACGGCAACACTCCTACGATATCAAGAGCTGCGAAATGTTTGAAATTCTCTACTTGTACTTCATATCAACAATTTTCTCAACTAGAAAATCTTCCACAATCGACACCACTTCCGTCTATTTGTGCAACAAACCTCACTGTACCTGACGTATCACCAATTTCAAGAAATCCTAATCTTGAAAACGCCTCGTTTGGTGGTCTCGTTCGGCGTGCTTTTGTCGGTCTGTCTGAACGTTCAACATCCACTCAAGTTAAAGTACAAGTTAGCTATCCAAGCAAAACGATTAACAAACCCTTGGGTGGAACCTTCCAAGATATCGGTAAAGCTCTTGCACATGGTGGGTCCATGGTGTTCCTTCACAGATCGCAAAGGCTGTAATGAATTGCCAGTCAGTGAAAACTCAAGTTGTTGAGAATATCCTGAAAACTGTCTCAAAAGAAGTTGTAGAATTATGTACTAAAAAAATCCCTCACTTTTACGAAAAACAGCTAAGGAAGACCTAGAAAAGTTTGATCTACAGGAACTGTGTACAGAATGGCAAAACCGTGCACCATTGTTTTATTCCCTTTTGATGACCATAGCAAGTAACAAGAGAACAAAACAATGTACTTGGTTTGGTAGTGTTGCACTAGCCGGGTCAATTCTTCTGAAACAGAAAAACAGAGAAATGAATGCAACTGCAGCCATCATAGGAGTTTTACTGAAAAGCAAGTCCACTGAAGTAAGTGAGAATAATGCATGAGTCAATGTGAACCCCGATCCCCTCCGACCCGGACCCCGGGACAAGGTGGGGATTTGTAAAAAACATGCTCTCAAATGATGACAAATACCCCTGATCCTGGGGCTTATCTGTAGTTTCCAAACCCCCACCCCCTGGGAACATTATATAAATAGCAAAGAGATTTAACTGAACAAACACAATTTGGGTATGGCACATCACTCTGAAAGAAAAGGAATTGGACGACAGTACAGTTATCAATTACTAAACAGGATGATTATAAAAATATTAGAACATATTAAAATTGCAAGCACTAGGATTTGATAATAGTCAATGGAATAGATGTACAGTTCAGCACAAATATAAAGATGTTAGTTTATAACATTACTACTACATGATTGTATTATTACCCTTTTTGCAGAGGGAACGCATCCACTCCCCCTCTGGGGCACTGCACAAAATTATATGCTTCTAAAAATAACATATAATTAAAACTTATAAAAAGCTATTTCACAAAGTTCCAAGCGTGGATGGTCAACATTTCAATAAGAAAAAAATGGATTTGCATGACAAAGAACTCACCTGGTTCTGGGATGCCATTTTGAATGACAAGGTTGATTAGCACTGAATTTAAAATTGCAGGCTCATAAGAGAAATCCCCAGTCATGGCACATCCCCTGGGGACAGGCAATATACCAAAAGTGCCCAATACACCACCATCTGGGGCAAAATTTTTTATTCAAATCCCATACTTTTCCCCTATTATCCCCCACCTTGTCCCAGGGTGGGGAGGGGGGGGTCGGGATTCACATTGACTCATGCATAATAATTATTAAAACAAAATATACAAAATATTTTCTTATATTTGCTTTCTCTAAATGGAGTAGAAGTAAAACAACATAATTTTGTTTATTGAATAGGCAACCATTTTCAGGTTTAATAAACTGAAACTCACAAATTCAAACTCAAGTATATTAGGCAAGTTGGATGAGCTTGGAAAAGACTATGACAGAGATCTCATTGAGGCACAAGAGAGGATTTCCAAAGAAAATCTGAAGTTAAATGACTGCAAGGAAAAACAGCAACAAATTATAGATAACTACAAACCCTCTTCAAGTAGTTCAGCAGAACTTATGGAAGCTAGAAAAATGGAATATCAGTTGAAAAAATCTCTTCATCCTGGATTCATAATATCTTTTGACAACCTCGACTTTCAGTTGAAGAAAAGAAATATGACAAAAGATCAACAAAATCAGGACTTTCATTGGATCAATCACCAAATGGTTGAGAACCGCGTTTCTGGCAACTTCCTTAATTCTAAAAAGCCCAAGACTGACCTACTTGAAACATCAAATTTGAAGTTTCTTCCTAGCAAATATGATTAGCAGTGCCAGAGATCTGATTATATAATTTTGACATCAAGAATTTTAGTTTCTTACTTTGATGCTCTCAAGCCATTACAAGATGTATGTATAAACCACATTCCCCATAAGCATGCACAAGAGATGTCAAAGAAGTCTAACAAGGTACAGTACTAATATACTAAGTCCTAAAAATGTTTTTAAAACATCAAAAGTTATAATTGCACTCTTGCACTTTTTAAGTTTTATCACTGAAATGTCCTTGTAGGTGTATATTTTAAGTCCTTGGCACAAAATGTTCCACAGGGGTCGATTTTTGTTATGGTACACATTTTTAAAATTGTCATAAATTTGTTTTGAATTAAAATGTTATTTTTCCTCTTAAAATATCCAAAGTCAACATACATTTATGCTGTGTGAAGATCGACATAAATTTATGCTGTTCAAAGATTAATTGACATAAATTTATGCTGTTCAAATTAGCTAGGTCAACATAAATTTATGCTGTTCAATGTGCACATGTTATCTTATTCATAAATACATGATTTATTGGAAGTGTCCACATTTACTTTTTTTCCCCTATATGTGTCAGTAAAAGTACCCCAGTAGGAACATATTCAATGCCAAAAATGCATAAGTGCAAAAGTGCAAATATATCTTTTGAATGTTTTGTTGTTGTTGTTGTTGTTGTTATTTCATTTTAGAGAAAGCTCTATTAAACCCAGATTAAATACAAGGAAATAGGAATAAGCTAGAAGTACAAGAGTTTATTTTCTTATTTTAGGAGCCATTAGGAATTATATTCAAGAATGAGTGTATAAATGAAGATATGCTGGATGTATTGAAGCAGTTCCACTCATACCTTCCTCAGTCTAGTGATGGCTACATTGATGAACAGCTCTTTTCTGGAGATCAACTGACAGTTGAAAGGGCTGTTAATGTAATATCATCTGTTGCTAATGGGTTAACACCAAAGGATCGACTAGAAGGAATTAATTTACAAATTGGAGACTGGCATGCTGCAGTGAAACTTCTTGATGTAAGTTTACAATAAACACAGTGCATGTCAAACTGGAAAGTCAGAGATTATTTCTGAATTGAGAATGAGAATAACCCATTCAATGAATGTTTATCTGGCAGAACCTCTTTCTGAAAATTGATCATCACATAATATTATACATGTAGCATGCAATAAAGAGTCTTTTCAACTAACGAAGTAATTAAAGCTACTGTTGATGGTTCAAGCCCCATATGTATTTTGTCTCTCCAATGCACCATGCATGCCATCAACAATGTTTTGTTTGGGTGATAGTCACTAAATAAATGTGACTAATAGTAAATTAGAAACACTTACAATTTTCTGCCATATAAACATTCATTACATGTGTTATCCTGAAAACAATCTAGACTCTGACTCTCCAATTTTCCATTTTGACTGGCACTCTGTTATAAATATCAGTATTAAACCATGGTGCTTCACCTCCCACTTTAGGATTTGTTACTATCTGTCTGCCTAATTTAATATTGTACAACTCTTTTTTTTTTTGTAGTTTATATATTCAAGATTTTATAGTGGGATGTCTGCTGCAGACAGTGGAACACTATTTTCGGATAGAAACTTGATTAACAGACGCAATGTAACAGGAGACCCACACTCCTCTTATAGAGCAAACAGAGATTTTCTGTCTGTGGTTTTCATGTCCAGAGTAATCATTGGTGCCATGACTGTATTAGGGTTTCCCAACAGGTCTGGTTCTCCTTCAAAGTACAGCTTACCATCACTTGAATCAATGAAGAAAGTACAAAAGCTAGAGGTCCTCCATGATATCTCAGCTAGAGTTGTTGATGAATTTGTCCTTCAGAACCAGACATCTATAAAAGCCTTTGTTGACAGTGTATTAACTGAGGAAGAGAAAGAACAAATTATAAATAACCAAAACCTAACACCAGATGGCAGGTTTCCCTGCAGGTATCCAGGCTGTGATAAGTCATTTAGGTATAATGGCAAAAGCAGGAAAAAACATGAGATGGCCCATGACCCACCTGTTCAAACTGAGGAACTTTCAATTGAATGCACGGGCTCTTACCCAAAAGCAGATGCAGCTGATTTGAACAATGTATTGTTTGAGTCTCCCAAAGAAGGAAAAATAACAGCTCCTAAAGAAGAAAAGAAAACAGATGACATTTATAACTACAATTGTGCTTTGCTTGTTGACTGTTTCCTTTTCTTCAACTTTTTGGATGCCATAAAAGAGGGTGATGGATTGAGAATCATGCGTCAATATAAGTACATGATGTTGAACTACAAGGCAGATGGTTCACATAGTACTAAGTACAGTCTGGAGTGCTTATATCAATTTTTCCTCATTAATGGATTATTATCAGAACGAGATAGTGAGCGCTTCATTTGGAATAGGTCTGTTAATAACCTTGGGTTGAAAGGAGCAAATATTCCTCTTGATGAAGATACAGAACACAGTAACAATTTTATTAAACAAGGGATTCGCAACCTTGGTCCCAACATTACAGACCATGCCATAACAAGGTTATGCAGAGCAGAAGGCACAACCCGATCAATTCTTACTCATCTAGATGAGAGTATCAATCGTGTATCCAACAGCGGGAAACATGGAAAGTCATCTCATGACCTGGATGTGGATGAATTAGTAAAAAGGGGAATGGAACTTGACATTTTGAGACAGCAAGAAGACCAGGAAGGGCGTACTTACCAACATTTCTTCAATTTTCGGAGAGCTTTTCTCTCAAGCTTAAATGCTTCAAGTTTGTACAACTGGATAAACAAACACAAAAGATATAGTCTACTTGGCATAAGGGCTAGATAGTTTTTTTTAAATTATGTCCACTTGTTTATTTAAATCCCTTCACAAATTGCAGTTGTACACTTTTTTCAAACATTTTTATTGTAATATACTGACATGTAGCTTGTCGAAATACATATAGTTGGAAACTATTCTAATTTTCTAATTCTAATAATCTTGCAAGGCTTTCACATAGTTTAATGTCACTAGCAACCTGTCATGCATTTTTTGCTGAAACATTATATTGCAAAGTTCAATGCAAAAAAATTCACACTTTAACAGTGCCTTTATGATAGTAAGAGTCAAACAGTCATACATCCTCATGAAATTCCTGGCATAAAACTGTCTAAACAGTCAAGACAGTTATGTTTTACAAGTAAATTTGGTGATTGAGGTTAGAATTCAATAAGAGAGACTCATCAAAATAAGAGATGAAAAAATATTGAATGTCTTGGAATTACAAAAAACCATTAAACTGTTCTCAGCTGACACAGAAGTAATATTTCAGCTAATGAAACACAAACCATGAGTTTTTGATATTACTTCTCAAATTCATGGATAATTAATAGAGAAATTCATAGTAAAAGTTGCTGTAATTTTATGGAAGTGCTTGAACACTGTTTGAAGACACCATCACAGCAGTGATTTTTTCTTTTTATCTTCATTGATTATTCATGAATTTGAGAAGTTCAAAGCATATCATCATCATTACATGAAGCTTCCTCTTCTTCATGATCCAATAAAGAACTTCCTTCCAAATGAGATAGTGTGAAGTTTTTTCTACTATCATTTCAAAAAGTTCATCATCACATAGTAGATCATTCCATTCATCCAGAACATCAAAACACTCAAAATCATCTTCACCATTGTCATGATTGCTGTGGCTGTCACTATCAACATCTTGAAATACATTAATAATAATTGACAATACCTTCTGTGCATGCCTTTTATCCCAAATTTCAACGGCCTTGTAAATATCAGGTAATGAAAACAAGTGTTGCAAATTATTAATGACTTGTGAAATCTGCTGCTCACCAAACCCCAACATAAAAGGTATATTAGTGACTGTCTTGAACTCTGCATTTGCTGATGTCCCTATGAGTTCAGTCAAAAGTGACTTATGATAACTTATTAGATCTTGCTCTACAAGTTTTCTTTGAGATGGCTGTATTTCACGGGACCTGTCAAACTTAGGTGCCTGTTCTTTCTCTGATGGTATGGGATATTTAGCATGGTTTTTACAATCGGGCAGCCCACAACAACAAGACACAGTTGTCACAGTTGTCACAACATAGATGCTTTAAAACTGGGATTTTAGAGTCACTTTGAAAGTACTCCAGAAGTGTTTTTCTTCTGCATTCATTACTCTTTATGAAACATTTGATATCACCATCAACATGATTCAGTAGCATACCGTGGTATAACAGGTAAGATATGCTTTGACTGCCATCTCGCCCTGCTGTCCAGTTTCCTGGACAAAGGCTTCAATATTTTTTGAGGGACCATAATGAATTACACGATGCACCCCTTTACAATCCACCCCCATTCCAAATGCAATAGTTGCTACCAGCAGACGTATTGTTCCATCTTCACACTGAAAGGATGAAAGAATATTCTTTTTGTTTACTTCAGGTGTGCATGAATGTAGCATCTCTACTAACGGTTGTTGCTTGCTAGTCTCAGTTTCAATGTATAAATTCTTTCCTAACATTCCCTTAAGGACTCCATATATCATCCCACACTGTTTAATTGTTTGACAATAAATGATGGTTCTTTCACAATGTTCCTTTGCATTTTCAAGTTCACTCACAAGCCAACCAAAATACCATTCCAGGTCGCTGTCTAATTCCATTGTGGTGACATTGTATGTGATATTGACCTTGATAAAAAAGAACAAAAAATAGTTGGAGACAATTGTATTATCTCAAAATAACATGATTCCTGTCTATAATAGTCATATTGACTTGATAGTTTATAGATAGTTTATCAATAAGGATGTCTTTCTGCTGCAAAAACTGAATTACACAATCCATATAATATATAAAATACAGATATAACGGTGAATGTTTTCAGACACATGGAAATGTGACAAATAAATGAGTTAATCTCTACCTGGAAATGAGATTGTTGAAATGATTGGACATTTTGACCAACACCATTGGTTTTCTTGAGTGGACTAAATTAAAGCACACCGGTGACATGATACAAGTGTATTGTGTGCTAATAATTTAGTCCATTATTAAATGAAGACCAAATTTGTCAAAACTTGACTTGTTTCAAAAATCTTATTTCCAGGTACTCATTTATTTTTCATAAAATGTAGATATTAATTATAAAAATACTAGTACTAGTATACCTTGTTTGGACTTTCCCTGATTTCAAATGGGCACTTCATTAGAAGGATATTTTTAATTGTGTCTTGTGTTAGTTTTGTTGCTGTTGCTGTTAAAGCTATCATAGGGACTTGGGGTGCTAGGGATTTCAGTTCATACAGTTTTCCATAAGACTCCCGTAAGGCATTAAACTTATTACTTGGTGAAGTTCCCCTGAAGATAAAAGATATGCACGTACAATTATAAATAAAAAACCAAAAGCTTAAGTTCAAAGTGAACTCTTTCATTTGTTCAAAAAAGAGAAGCAGGGTGCAAACATTTCAAGGAGTGGATGTTGAGAAAACTATTTATAGTTCAAAATGTGCTAATTCGTTTGTTTTCTATTTTCTATGAAAGAACTTACCAGTGTTTTATTATGTGAGCTTCATCGACGGCAACAGCATAGATATTCTTAGAATATACAGCACTGAGTAGCATTTTCCTCCACCGTTCTGATAACCACGACTCTGGCGAACCATAAACAACAGAGAATAAACCTCGCTCGATTTCTTCTCTTTCACTTTCACTCTCGGCCAGACTCAAGCTAGTTGCTTTAATTCCGAGAGAATTCAGATGATTTACTTGATCTCTCATGAGATTTATGAGAGGAGAGACCACAATGACAATAGGTGTGATGTTTGACTTGCTGCACACTCGACCGACGATGGGGAGAGCTTGATAAATGAGGGATTTTCCAAACCCCGTTGGAAGATTGACGAATACATCTTTCCTTTGTATTGATATGCACTTTATAGCTTGCTCTTGGAAGCTATTCAGCTTAGTTATTTTAAAGATTTGACAAATTTCAGAGCACGCTCGCGAAAACACTTCCTCACTATCGTCCGCCATTTAGTTTTGATTGCATGCGTTAAAACACGAACTGTGATTGGTGAACATTTTTGGCGGGAACTACAACAAGAAAATGAAAGCCGAGCTGTGATTGGATTGATTCGAGAAAGGAATGTGGTTCGGTTTGAAGCAGCCGTTTCTTTTGTAGGGACAGGGATCCCGATACAAAAAAACGGCTGCGAAGGAGACTACCACGGTAAGGAATTGAACTATATTGATGACCCACCCCACTTCCAAATATGAAAATAGGGTCACAAGACCTGGTTTAACTTTCAGAAAAACATGACCTACCCCATTTCATAGAGTAAATTTCTTTTTGCCCACCCCTCAATTCCTCCGCCCCCCCCCCCCCTCCTAAAAAATGAATGCTCCCTAAACAGCTTAAAAGTTGATGTACTTGAGAATAATACACTGCAAACACTATCATTACTTATTTTGTATCGCAACAAATCTACTAATTTCCTAGAATATACCACCAACTTAGCACATGTTCTTAATAACTCTGATATTGACTCTGATAGTGCTTGGAGATTTCAATGTCAATTATTTTAACAACAATGACATCCAATTTACTCAATGATGAATTCTCTCAATTATACTCAAATTATACAGCAGCCTACTTTTGTTTTTTCAGGGAGCTTGCTGGATCAAATCTATGTCAACCTATCAAAATTTGACATTGCTGGAAACAATGTAATAAGTGTCTATTATTCTGACCATGATATGCTAAAAGTACTTATCAAGCACAAAAAACAATGATTGTTTGAATATCTACAAATAATAGGTGAAAAAGCATTCTAAGTATAGAAACTTGTATATAGACTTTAGAATTTCTATTATAAATAATTTGCATGTTTTAAAGTAATTCTGTGTATTTTCTTATTAATTATAAATCAAGTAACTAAAGTTAGTTAAAGAGAGAGCGTATAGCAGGTCCATTCTTACAGGCACCTTTTCCAAATTTTCACCTTTAGGGGTTGTGCCAAAGAAAGTTCCTGGTGAGTTTCGCCTGATACAACATCTTTCATACCCTCAAGGGTTATCAGTTAACGATGGAATTTCAACAGAGGATAGTCGTGTTACTTATGCCAGAATCGATGATGCTATTTCTTTGATCAAAAAATCAGGGAGGGGTAGTTTTTTGGCTAAAACTGACATTAAAAGTGCTTTTCAGATTATTCCAATCTCTCCAAATGACTATCATCTGTTGAAAATGTGTTGGCAAAATCAGTATTTCTATGATAAGCCAATGGGATGTGTCAGCTCGTGTAAGACTTTTCAAGCTTTTAGCTCATCCATTGAATGGATTGCTCGTGAAAAATTGCGGATACCATACATTTTGCATCTTTTAGATGATTTTTTTATCGTGGCTCCATCGCAACAACTTAGTCAACTTCAGCTGAACTGTTTTTTTAGAAATGTGTGCATATCTTGGTATCCCCATGGCACCAGATAGAGATTTCCGATTTACGGGCTTTGGCACTAATAGTGCCACATACTAATTAGCATATGTGGCTATAGTGTGAGCAATAGTGCGTAACACTTACACCACGTATCAGAAAACCCTCCACTCCGAATATACATTTGACATTTTTTATCATTTTTCTTTTCCACACTGAAACAGCATTTTTGTATTTTAGACAAAAGAAATAGGCTGTTTTAGTGTGGACGGATAGCCTGTGAACAGGCTCTGGGGCCGGAGAAGGGCTTGTCGTAGCAATGCGTTTCCATATAATTCAAAACCGTCGGAAGGCAAAACCAATTTTTGTCAATAATCTTTTTGGGCAATTCG
Organism: Telmatactis stephensoni; assembly: GCA_029948255.1. NCBI lineage: Eukaryota > Metazoa > Cnidaria > Anthozoa > Actiniaria > Isophelliidae > Telmatactis > Telmatactis stephensoni. The sequence continues at coordinate 102,095 of JALIZF010001106.1, read as the reverse complement.
TTTATCTTTTAATCATCAAAATTAGCTAACAAACTTATCTAGCCCTTACTAGCAAATAACTAGAAATAACAACTGTTCTGTGGCCCGACAGTCCATAGTGGAAAAACGACGCTTTCGTGCCTGCAGTACGTATACGTGATCGCTCGATACTCGGATAGCATAATTTAGAGATGATGTCTAGGAAAAGGATTCTGCTTTGCTTGCACGTAATGCATGTATTGGCTGATTCAGATGAGTCATCAAGCTGGATTAAACATTTCAGAGATTAATCTTCAGTCACGTACGTAGGAAACGGCAGACGGCAGAGACGATCACACGGCCTCCTTTTTTCGCAGCTGCTGATGTGCGTTTGGAACTTTTCATGTCTACGACAAATGCGAAATGACTTATCTTCGCGTTCAAACGCCAACGACAAATGCGAAAAAAGTCTGCCCTTTGCCGTTTCCCGTACACTGGGTGAAGCTTAAGCCAACCCAAGTACTTGGGTGTGATCAGCCAATCAATGTACCTTTTTACCTCAGCACTCGCAGCGAGCTAAGGAGTGCCCGTTAGAAATAAAATCTATTGTTCATAGGCGAATAAAAATGATCGCTGCAAGTTCTTTCTGCGATGAGTCGAGAGAGTCTGCTTAAGGGGGTGTTTACCTCCTAGCAGGTGAATCATTCTTCCTGCTATACATTTACTGCATTCTGCTTACATGGAAATTTGTGTCTTCACTTCGGGTACGAGGATCATTCTACTAAACTTCGGTTTATTTGTGTTTTCTCTTCAGGTACGAGGATCATCCTACTGGATCATCCTGTCTCGCCGGTAGGAATATCCTAGTATTAGGACATTAGGAGTATGTTTCGGTACGTCATGTACACGGAAAAAATAGAGATACTTCGCCCATCAAGGGTTAGGAAACGCTAATGCCACTGTGGTAGTTCGGGTGACCTAGGACGAGCAATCACTCATTTCTTTGAACTCTGCTTCGAGTTGCTTCTGGCATGTCAACTAAACGTAAAAGTTGGTTCGCCTGCTAGGATGATTCTAGTGATAGGATGATCCTAGTATCATGTAAACACCGGCCCCTAAGAAGTAAACACTGTTCAGATAGTCGGCCCTTGATGCTAACTCACCATTACTGTGCGCACAAGGCACAAGAGCTCCAACTGAAAACCAAGAGTTCGAAAATATTTTTCTCTTTGCAAGATACTAACTGAGATACAGTCCGCAGTGAAATATTACAATCAAACAGTTATAATTATAAATTTTGTGATTGTCACTTCCTTTAATTTCATTCAGTACGCCCAAACATACGGTACAAAAGCCAGTACGTCGATCGATTTGAAAGCCAATAGTTAGTAGTTTCTGGCCAATAAAAATGTTCAGAGAGCTATTTATTCATATAGTAAAATTTTTGAAAGCTTGTAAAACGAAAAAAGCTTTTCTGACAAGTAAATGTTATGTAAATTATAAACATCATCAATGTGATGTTTCAGGGTTAGTTGTGTGTTTAACAAATTGAAGATAGTTTTCCATTGTCAGTACTCTTATTAATCATGGATGACGTCAAAAAATGTTCAAAACTAAAGTGGAACTGGTTTCACTGCTAAGTTTTGGACATTTTTTGACGTCATCCATGATTATAAGAGTACTGACAATGGAAAACTATCTTCAATTTGTTTTTTACAACATTATCTTAGATCATTTCCGTCCAAATCTGTTTGAAAAACTGTCCCAAACTTTTTTCTGTAAGGACGAGCGTGATATGTTGGCGTCAGCTATTCTTGGTTTGCATGTGACGTCATCGAAAAGCTAAAATCTAAACTATTCATCACACGAAACTGTTTCCTAGATATTTTATTTATATCATTAAGAAAAGTCCTCACACAAAAAACTGAGTTCTTTCGATGGTTTTCGATTGATTGCGAGTCAATTTCTGTCACGCAACACTGTCACGTATATCGGAAAGATGCAGAAATATAGGCAAATGTGATTCAAATCATACGACTTTAACTTTGTAAGTGATAAATAAGTTTGTTTTGAATATCTGAATAGAAAACACGAATTATAGTGATATTAACGTGATTTTGGTCCTTCGTGTTACTGTCCGCCATGTTGGTGTACAAAGGTTGTGCACCAAGATGGCGGACCCATACATTTCACACCAAACAATGAAGATATTTGATCGCTCGTATCTCGTTATCAAAATATTCTTATGACTAAACATTTCGTATAGATACAAAACTTCAACTGCTTTTTTAGATACAAGACATTTTATTCAAAAATATTCTATATTAAGCCCGAAAAAATTTATGATGACGTCAGTGCAAACCAAGAATTGTCAGTACTCTTATTAACAATGGCTCTCGGCCAATCAGATTGCAAGATTTTAGTCAAATGTTGTCAAAAACGTGATGAACGCTTATCCGATTTGATTTATCGGCAATAGTTTTTTAAAGGTCTTTAAAACTTGTATTTATAATAAATTATTACAATTCGTACATTAACTTATAAAATGTGTTGCTTTTTTATAGAAACAATACTTCGAAATTCCAAAAATAATAGTTACAATCACATACAACAGGCTGGTAATATTGCTGGCACTATTAGTGCCAAATCGGCCTTTAAGCCCGTAAATCGGAAAACCCTGATAAAACCCTTGGTCCAAATCAGGTGTTATCCTTTGCAGGAATTGAGCTTGATGCAGTTTGCTTGGAGGGGAGGCTGGCTGAGGATAAAGTACTACGATGTGTTGCACTCTTGCGTGAATTTCTCAAATGCAAAAAGGCCACTTTATGTGAACTACAGTCCCTTATTGGGTTGTTAAATTTTACTTGTTCAGTCGTTTTACCAGGGCATGCTTTTCTACGTCAGAAAATTGATTTGACCATTGGTGTCACTCATCCTAACATGCTAACATGGCTCACTTTCTTGCAGGGTTTCAATGGTGTGTCATTCTTTTTGCATGATGAATGGCTGACATCTACCCATTTGCAACTGTATACTGATGCTGCGGGGTCAAAGGGGTTTGGAGCAGTTTTTGGAGCTCTCTGGTGTTATGGGGAATGGCCTGAGTCCTCGAAATCCTTTAGTATTGCAGTTTTGGAATTTTATCCAATAGTTTTGAGTGTGTTGTTATGGGGTCACTACATGCATAACCAAAGAATCCTATTTTTCACTGACAATGAGGCTTTGGTGCATGTCATTAACAAGTCCTCGTGCCGAGACAAGGTTCTTATGTGTTTCGTACGGAGATTAGTGCTTACTTGCCTTGAACATAATATCTTGTTTCGGGCACGCCATGTTTCAGGTATTAGGAATAGTTTGGCAGACTCTTTGTCACGTTTACAGATACACCGCTTCAAAAGTCTGGCGCTCGACAGTGTGCATCCATTGCCAACAGCTGTGCCACAACACCTACTACCGCAAAATTGGCAGATGTAGTGAAGCACCTTATTAGCTCTAGTCTACAGCCCTCATCCATTCCCACATATCAGTGAGCATGGAAGTTGTATGACAGGTTTTTGCTGGAAATTTTCGGTCAGACTGTAAATTCATTTCCCATTCCCACATCAACTCTTGCACTTTTTATTGCTTATTTGTACCAAGCTGGCTATGCAGCTTCTACGGTCAATACGTATATTTCGGCATTGGGTTATTCGACTGGCTGGATGTTCTGACCCAACTAAAGTTTTTTTATTACTGAAATGCTCAAGGGCTTTTCAAAGGTGGGCCGACGTTTTGACAATCGGTTGCCCATATCTCTGCCAATTATTAACCAGATGATCACTATTAGTACCAGTGTTTTAGAATATTGTTATGTTGCTTCCATGTTTGATGCCATGTGTGTCATGGCTTTTTATGTCTTCCTTCGCATCGGTGAAATTACAGTAAATAAGCAATCAACAAATGTACTGCAGCTGAGCCAATTCTCAAAAATTTCCAATAGCCTTGGTTCAATTGTGGCCCTTAAGGTAACCTTTCATTCCTTTAAGCATCATTATGGACAGCCACCAGTTTCTATAGTTCTAGCTCGTCAACAATCGGTTTGTCCAGTTAAAACACTCATGGGTTATTTAGCGGTGCGGGGCAATTCGCCTGGGTACCTGTTTCAGCATCTTGATGGTTCACCTGTTACTAGGAGTGAATTTACTCGTTTGTTGGGAACAGTAGTTAAGACTTGCGGTCTCGATCCAGTGCGCTACAAAGGTCATAGTTTCAGAATAGGTGCAGCTTCTTTTGCAGCTGAGCAAGGCTTTTCTGACACCCAGATTAGATTGCTGGGACGCTGGAAGTCTGATGCCTTTAAGCGTTATATTAGGGTTTCTAGTCTTCAGGTTAAGTCTTAAGGTTTATTTCATTGGTGTTGTAATGGATGGGGGTGTGGGCTTACCACTGATATAGTTACATAAGTTTGATTGATGACAGTTGCAGGGGCAGCTGCTCTCTTATTTATTGATTACTTAACACATTTACTATATTCTTTCTTTGCAGAGATGGCAGGGGCATCTCTGCTCTGTTGGTTTACTTTTCGCTCTTTTCTTGTTTTATTACTAAACATGTTGTGCTTGTAACAAAGATTCTGCTGCAGTCAGTTGTACTCATAACTAATTTGAAATAACTCTGTTTTCATCTGACTTTTTTGTTCTACATAATTTCTACATTATTTCAAATTAGTTATGTTGTGCTTGATTTTTCCTTTACAGAGGTTGCAGGGGCATCTCTCTTTCATCTAATAATTACTTTGTTTACAGTTGCAGGGGCGATTGTATCCATTTCTTGACTTAATGTTTTATGTCTCCTGAAGTCTCATTTTCAGCATGAAGACTGTAAATTTGATGAAATATTGATGAAACTGGATTGAATTTTTTCTTGACTATTTTAAATGTGTATGAATTCTGTTTTGTATTGCTAATCAGATCTTGCTTTGTTACAGGGGTAACTGTTAGACTCCATTTACAGTCTATATAAAGCTATACCTGAGCCGTAGGATATTAGAACATGGCTTTTGTCTTTAAATGCAAGTTGTCTCTCCTTTGCTGTCTGAGCTAGGGTGGGGCTGCCCGCTTTTTTACCCAAGCAGTCGTTGGTGGTTTGTAGCCCTCACCTTTGATGGGGTACACCTGTTTTGTAATATGAAGGTCATGTTGACCATATATCTGAACTTTTATTGAAAATAAAGTGGCTATGTGTATTTTTCACATAGCCAAATTTTTAGCCAAAAATGTGTGGTGTTTTGTTGTGTCCCATCAAACAGAGCTAGTTCAGACAGCAAAGCAGGGCATAACTTCCCATTAACATTTTATACTTTGCACATATAAACACTAGCTAACACCAGCCTCCACCGGCCTAGACAACGTTCTAAGAGTGGGAACGATACAATTTGATTGGTCAATACTGGAATCAACTATTCTGATTGGCTAATAATTTTTCGATTTCATCCACGTGTACTGCATGCACTGTGTATGTAGTGAGGCACAAGTGTCTTTCTTTCCCCTTGGCAGCTTTGCGGGACGTCAGTCAATTTTCTCAAGCTAGCTACAAAACTTGTCTTCCACTTTGCAAACACGAATACCAAACTCGAGACAGTGGTCGGAGATCACTTCTGCTTTTGAGGTATGTTCGTCATTATCATTTTATCTTTTTTAGAACATACACTAATGATAGCAACTCTTTTCACAGGATATGTCAAATCCGAAGTCTATCAAAGAGATCATAGCACAAACACCATCTATCTCGCTGTGCTCATCTCCTCGAAAAACCCAGAACATACCAAGATGTATTGTTTTAACTAAAAGCGAATTGAAACCAACTAAAACAGAACCACCTGGACAGATGTTTACCATGACACTCTCGGATGAAGATCCCACTTTCTCCGTTAAAGCAGTATGATTTGACGGTTCCATGTTTGCTGACTTTCAAGTCATGAAAGCATACACAATCGAAAACTTCAAAGTGAAAAAAGCCTTTAACTATGGGTGCTGTCATATGCAGATTCACCTGGATCAAGAGGCAAACATCTAGTTGTCAGTAAAGCAATTTGAGATATTTTTACAATATTGCAGATAATCAGAAAAGAAACTAATGTTAGACTGCTCAACATAAAGGCCAAGATTGTAGCTGTACATGATGTGCAGACAGTAGCAAAACATCCGAACCAGAAGGAAAAGCACGATGTCGACTTGGCTGACAGTACAGGATCTATAACTATGGTTCTGTGGAGGGATAGAGCCCTAGATTTCAACTACAAGGAAAATCAAATTTTAAGCCTTGAGAACGTTGTGACATCATTCTACAATAACAAAATAAATCTCACAAACATTGGAGAAACAATCATAAAGGAAATAGAAGACGAAGGTCTAACCGCAGTAAAAGCCCAAGTGTATAATTGCCGTGAAGAAACGTCCCAAATTACATCAGTAAACACATTGATTAAGGGCAAGACTTCCGATGTACCGTTAAGTGCATTAACTGCCGCAACAGTATTCATTTGGAGCAAGACTTCAATGACGACGTTGTTACCTGTACGTCCTGCACAACAACATTTCTGGTAGATGAGACTAAGCTAGCAAATGAATGCATGTTCATTTTGGCAGCAAACAACACGTGGTTCGCAGCTAAAACTGCTGTAAGTAAATGCATAATATTTCAATCAGCTTATAGATATATAACATTAAGTTTACTGCCATATATGTATTTTACTGTGAGTGTTGTGTGAGACCACCCTAGACAAAAGTTGCCACTTGATGCCTTTCGTTTGAAGTTTTTAAAAGCTCAAAATAATGCCTGTTATAAAATATAAGAGGAAGTGTCAGCATTGATCCTTCATCAAATGGCAAGTTGAAAAAAATTTTTGTTGTTGATTTTGCTCATTCAAAGTTATTTTACCTATAAAGTAACATATATCAAGGTACAGTTTATTTGTGAAAATGTGTTTTTATTTTCGAGATATGGAATCAACAGTCGAAGTGACTAAAATATGCTATTTTTGAGGTCATAATTTTGCACAATTTTCGTGACCTACTTTGACAAAACTAAACAAGCTACGGTATCAGTTACATAATAATATTGATGTACAATGCATCTATCATTATCCGTGGATTTGCTTTGCTTGCAAATTTATACCAGAGTTTTGTATGGACCATACCATCTTTTTAATCACGAAAATGACCTGGTAAAAAATAGAATTTTCACTATGTGCGACGTAATAGAATTCCTCCAGCGTGTAGTACACTCAACAAGAGACAAGTCTTTAAAGCTGTGTTAAAATTTGGTTGTGTATTTGAGTTTGTTTTCTGCAAGAGTCACTTCAATTCGAAGAAAAATTCATGTTTCAAAGACTCTGAAATTGACAAGCGGTCGCGTAATCACTTCGCCAATTACAATTCACAATCCTTTTTACAGAACAGTGAGTTTTAAAGCAAGACCAAAACAAATACAGAACTATACACTGGTTGGTTTGATGAATGATTGCACTATTATCTGTTTTGCGATCGATTATATCATGTCACGCAACGCAGACTTCCATAAACAACAAATCGATCGTGGATGTTTCTGATTTTACACGTTTTACAGCAAACCAGTTCTACACTTATCAAGGCAAAATTTGACGTGTTAGGTTTCTTAATTTTCAGTCTTTCAATGAGCAGACTATATTATATTTATTCTATAAATGCGTGAAATCATCAACTTTCAAGGGTACGCTTTCGAGCCAAAAAAATTAATCTAGTTGTTGGCTACAGTAAACGTTTAGAAAACGCTATCAAAAAGCTAGTAACACTAACCTTCAGTCTTGATTTACATCGGTCGATATTAATTTTATTACAAAAAGCCCAAGCTGAGCAATCTCTCAATCAGCATATTAGGATATATGGTGATTTTTTTAATTTTATATCTTACATCATATCTTACATCAGAGGAGGGTCCACTAGTATCCGACAATGCATTGCGAATCCAATATGGCGTCTGGATCAAGAGCCATGTGTATGGTGGCCCATCGTTGTCAGTATAATTTTGATCATTTTTATTATTTGCTTTGTGATTTTTTTATTGAAGTTAAGTTTTTTTTATTTTGAAATGAAAACGGAAAAGAAAAGAAAAATGAAAACTAAAAGCAAGATGAAAATGAGAAGTCAAATCAAAAGTAAAATTGAAATCAAAGGCAACATAAAAAATAAAATCCAAATGGAAAGAAAAATCAAAATCGAAAGTTAAATCAAAATCAAAAGTAAATCGAAAGTTAAACCAAAATCAAAAGTAAAATCACTTTAACAACGTGGCCTATCGTTGTCACTACCATGATCCATTGCGGCACGTGATATAAGACTTTGCGCCTTCGGTCTTGCACCTTAGCGTGGCATCTTCAACATGGCTGCAAAGTGGGAGAAGTTTGCCACAAAACAGAAGCAAAAACGCACCAAAACAGAATCAAACGAAACTAGAATTGAAGAAATGGTAGTCCAACGGATGTCTAGTGATGTCAGTGGTAAACAACAGAAGTATTGTAAGATAGGAGCGAGAGAATACGTCCCGTTCGAGCATGAGGAGCTGAAGATTGAAACTATCAAAGAAGCTTGTCAAAAGCATTACAGAAGTCTCATAGGGGAAGGGATGACCTGTGATGTCCTTGCCTGGTGAGCGCGGCCCTTCATGCAAGAAAATATCGCAAGTGAATGACCTAAAGACGCTATTCGTGCGGTTTGTACAGTCAGATGTCGAAAGTTTAGCTGTAGTGCCCGCAACTCATGATGATATCAATGCCAAAAAAGTAAGTTGTCTTATTATAGTTAAGCTTAAGGTGGCTTGACCCAATTTTCAAGTAGAGCTACCAGTCGTCTTTGAGTGAAAACTATTTGTTCATGAGCAGTCTGATAGTAAATTAAGTATTGCACCCTTACCAGACAAAGATCAAAGTTTATGATGACGTATGTTATATGGGGATCAGCTCTATTATGGCGACGCCTTAAAAGAATTCCCCTTTTTACACATTCTCGATTTTAATGAGTTCTAGGCTTATTCTTGAAAAATGCTCTTGTGATCTTGTAGTTAAGAGGGGATTTTTTTAAAGTTCGAGCAGTGAACGACAAAAACTCCTGATTTGAAGAATAGCAGTTGTACAAAACTAAAATCATTTCTGTCAGAAAGTTGAAGTTGTTTGTAAGTAGTTTTGGCCGATGAAAGTTGAATCAAAGTGTTAATCCAAATCGAAAATTTGGATCAAAAATGAGGTTTAGGCCTTCATTTGCTCATTTGCTATATGTATTCTTTATATTCAGCTTGAAAAAGCTTAATCCTAACACAACTTCAAGAAAAAGTCTTTGTACAGTTCAAAAATTTGTTTTAAACAGGTATTTCATCTTGGTACATCAGTTTTTAACCGGTAGAAAAAGGATTTGAGTGTTAATCCAGAACGAAAATTTGGATTAAAACTCGCACGAAAGTCTAGTTTTTGGCGCTTTTTGCCATTATTGCTCGTCATTGAAAAAAATCTCCTCTTAACATCATTGCTTTTAGCTCTAGCGAATTAAATCAAATTCTGAGAGAGCGTTTTCGAAATATCATCGATGAGAGATTTTAACTGCAAAAATCGAGCGTAAACAAAACAACTTTTTAAATCTCCTACAATTAAAAAGAAAGTAGCACATCGAAGTTAATTTTTCATCTCAAATTGTTGTAAAGATATCAAATTTGGCTACTGAAAGAGACGAGAGAAATCACATTGATTGATATCGATAAAAGTGAGCCGAACTCATGTATATGGACATGCTGAATTTGCTTCTGTTGCCCAAATTTCGCTCTATTGTTACATAAACTGCAATACTTAAAGATCCCTTCAACAAAGATTGTTTAAAAATTAGTATGGTTTAGTTTAGGTAATAGTTGATATGATATAGCGTTTTCAAATTCATTGAATCATTTTACGGCTGTAAAATATTAGCCTCAAATCAGTATATTTTTCTGCCGGATACAGTGGTTGACAACTCATTGATGCATGATGTAGCTCTTTTGTTTTAGTTTGTCATGTTTTCGTGCATTCTAGCACCTAATGCAAATTGCGGAACGTTTCAACACCTTCCGATCACTCTTCCGAGATATGGTAATCGCTAGAAACTTTTTAACTGTACATTTCTTTGCAGCATGTCAGCACATCGTTCTATTTTTACTTTGTCTCCCCATGATTCTGCTTTTGACGAGTTTCCATCTGCAGTTGTGTGACAAAAAGTTTTTTTCCTTTTTGGCATTCTTATGTATATTTAGTTTTAGCAATTATCATATTTCGGAAGAGTGCTCGGAAGGTAATGAAGCGTTCCATAATTTGCATCAAGTGTTGGAATGCATAAAAACACAACAAACTAAAACAAAGGAGCTACATCATGCATCAATGAGTTGTCGACCACTCAGTATCCGGCTGAAAAATATACTGATTTGAGGCTAATATTTTACAGCCGTAAAATGATTCAATGAATTTGAAAACGCTATATCATATCAACTATTACCTAAACTAAACCATACTAATTTTAAAACAATCTTTATCGAAGGTATCTTTAAGTATTGCAGTTTATGTAACAATAGAGCGAAATTTGGGCAACAGAAGCAAATTCAGCATGTCCATATACATGAGTTCGGCTCACTTTTATCGATATCAATCAATGTGATTTCTCTCGTCTCTTTCAGTAGCCAAATTTGATATCTTTACAACAACTTGAGATGAAAAATTAACTTCGATGTGCTACTTTCTTTTTAATTGTAGGAGATTTAAAAAGTTGTTTTGTTTATGCTCGATTTTTGCAGTTAAAATCTCTCATCGATGATATTTCGAAAACGCTCTCTCAGAATTTGATTTAATTCGCTAGAGCTAAAGGCAATGATGTTAACTACAAGATCACAAGAGCATTTTTCAAGAATAAGCCTAGAACTCATTAAAATCGAGAATGTGTAAAAAGGGGAATTCTTCTAAGGCGTCGCCATAATAGCGCCGATCCCCATATAACATACGTCATCATAAACTTTGATCTTTGTCTGGTAAGGGTGCAATACTTAATTTACTATCAGACTGCTCATGAACAAATAGTTTTCACTCAAAGACGACTGGTAGCTCTACTTGAAAATTGGGTCGAGCCACCTTAAATGCTTGGTAAAAAGTCGGTTTAATTATAGATTGATCTATCGATCTTTCTGAACATCGTGTGCAATAATTGTAAAATAAACTGAGTACTGTCTTTAATTCTGAGTGAGATGAGCTTCGCCAGATTTATCATCGCCACATTAATTTATACAAAACCATCCATCCATCCACACAAACCAACAAAAAGACAACAAACAAACCAGAACCACAGTGAAGGTGCAAAGGTGGGTTAATATTTAAGACTAATTGTAATCGTAATTTTCAAACTTTATCAGCAATCATTTCTTGTGGAGATTTAATTTTAAGCTGGCAGGGGGGAGGGGAGTGGAAAATGGGGGAGGGTCACAACTTTTTGAGCCCCTGAAAAGGGGAGGGTCACCAAAAACGTACAGTGAAAATAAGAATTTTTTCTATTTTTTTGCCCAATCCTAGGCCGATCTTAGGGGAGGGGCACAATATTTTCAGCACTCAATTCTAAAATTCCACCCCCCTCCCCCTGCTAATTTCTGACAAGTCCCTAAACATTTTAGGATCCCAGTGGAACACCCCTACCCGAAATCCTAGCAGAGTGCCTAGGGGATAGGTGGGATAGGTCATCAGGTACATAGAAAGAAAATTTGAACTCGTATGTTAATGGTTATTTTATTTTTTGTTCACAGAAAGCTAATAAGGCCAGTGCTGCATGTACATCCAAAGTCTATCCTAAAAGTATGGCCAGTGCTACATCGAAAGTCTATCTTAAGAGTCTATCAGCAGTAGATATTCTTAGACTAGGTAAGGTCATAAACAAAAGCACATCTACAGTAATCGAGATTCACAGATTTGACCTGGAGCACCTGGAATGGTCTCCATGCCAGTTGAGGCGGAGTTTATGATTGAAGACAAACCATTTGCATCAGGAGGCTTCCAGGAAGCTTTCAAAGCTACAAGCCAATCAACAGGATTTAGTGGCACAACTTGGGTTTTAAAGAAGTACCTTCCAAAGGCATTAACAGATATAGAAGAAATTGGCCTCACAGTAGAACAGCACACCAAAAAGGCAGTTCAAGCGCACCATTTGGCTAGCAATTTTGCATTGCAACTTACCAAGAAAGTAAGATCAGAGGAATTGGACTATGGGTGCACATTTCAATACAATAAAGTGTCCATGGGCAGGACAGACAAGGGAGATTATGTTACCATTGAAGAATATGTTGATGGAGAGTTTACTAAGTATGTAAACAACAATGGGGACATTTGTGTCTATGATTGTGAAGAAGCAGAAAAAGCAGAGAGTTTGATCCACTTTAGTTATGAGAAGTCTGGTGGACAAGTAATGCTGTTAGATATCCAAGGCACAGGATATCAACTGTATGATCCAGAGATAGCTTCAGCAAATGTAGTAGATGAACAAGGAAAGCTACAGTTTTGCACAGGCAATTTAACCATGGTGGCAATAGAAAATTTTTTTGCATTTCACAAATGCAATCATTATTGCAAACTTTTAAAGTTGAAATTATTTCCAAAATAATCACTCAATAAGTATAGGAAATCATATGGTTTCGAGTGCAATTTGGAATAAATTTGAATGAGTTAAGGCTCGTGCAATTTGAGCTTTTTGAAATCCCATGTTCAAATTTATTCCAAAATTGCACGAGAAATACATATGATTTCCTATTAATAATATGCATGTAAAATTTTTAGAAACAAATGAGGTTTTTCTATGCAAATGAGCGAACATTTTTAATGAAACCTGAGCGCGCGCTCAATGATGTGTGATTGCATCAGTAGCGCGCGCACATTTCAGCAACAATTTCATTCAAAAACACAACAAAATATCCAGCTTTATCGCCTTTTTCCCTATCAAAATTGTTCTTTTGTGGTCAGAATGTGCATAGTTTTGATGCTGGATAATGTGAACAACAGCAGAACCAAAAAAAACTTTGATTTTGATGCTGTTTTAGAAAACTCAAATTTCCACTAAATTTCCTTTTCCTGCACTAAATTTCCTTGAAACAGCACTACTCTTAGCCAATCAGCTTCGAGAAATTTTTTCATGTATATTATTATAGAATAAAACAAATCAGACAATATATCGCCTTTTCCCCATCAAAATTGTTCTTTTGTGGTCAGAATGTGCATAGTTTTGATGCTGGATAATGTGAACAACAGCAGAACCAAAAAAAACTTTGATTTTGATGCTGTTTTAGAAAACTCAAATTTCCACTAAATTTCCTTTTTCTGCACTAAATTTCCTTGAAACAGCACTACTCTTAGCCAATCAGCTTCGAGAAATTTTTTCATGTATATTATTATAGAATAAAACAAATCAGACAATATAGATTTGGCCAGCCTTATTAATTATTTTAGCTTGGTACTGATTGTCCTTATATTTTGAACTGTAAGTTTGCAAACAATGGTAGATATAGTACAAACAATATAACCATGAAACAAATTATCACATATTATTCAAAATAGTGCTATAATTAAAAAATAGAATTAGTGCAAATGAAAATACTACAATTACTTAGGATTACTAATATTTCAGGATATATTGTTTGCACTTTAGATAAGGTTCCAGTTAGATTTCATATAGATATTCATTTTCTTTTTTTATTGGTATATACTATTATAAACTTTACAAAAATTTTCTCTTTGATGAGAAACACAGAAAAGCAATTTGTATTGATACATATTTAAGGTATCAGGGTACCCCAAAGTTTCTCAAAAGGGTCAATTTTTACTTTTTTACATTTTCTAATAGAATACACAATAAGCTATGATTTAGTGAAACAATTATTGCACTGGCGATTTTTAATAGCGAGTTATAAACGAAAAACTTTTTTCCGGCTTAAGGAGGCTGACCTGGGTTTCGAACAAGCTCACCTCACCAACTTTGAACGGCCATAACTCCCGTTATAGACCTCTGTTTGGGTTGAACGCTTTGTGAACAACTACTAAAAGATTGAATTGTGATAAAATGCAATTTTTGGGTGGATCAGAGCTCTTTTAGCCACACCCCTGTGACGTCATGAAAAATGCTAATTGCGTATTTACCCAAAATCTAGACTTGAACATTAGAAACAAACTACAGATCACTAATGTTTGAGGGTAGACCTATAGTCAGGCGGAGGTTGAAGGAAATCTATGAGAGCGTTTTTGAATAAATAGCGCCTCAATTTGTTCATCTCAAAAAAATTAGTTTTGTGTTTTCATTGCTTCGGCCACCTTAGCATAATGAGAAAAGTCGAATTTCCAAAATCTTTTTATGTTATCTCCTGCATACAGCCTAAAGCTACATCCTAGCAAGTTTTTATGCAAATCACTTTCTTCTTTATTTTTTGGTTTCACAATTTGTTATACACGATATATTCTAAAAAGAGTTCCAATGCAAGTAGATGTCTTTGCAAAGGGATTACTTGAAAACTAGTCGATGAATTTTTTTTTAACTTCTTTGATACAATATTCAGTAGTCATTCAAACTTTTCCCTGGATTTTGTATGAAATGAAAGCCTCTGAACTTGCAAAAGAACGGCAAATGCACAGGATATTTTTCCCTTTGCGAGCCAAGGTTCTATATGCAAATTTTGTATTGTTCAAATTATGCATGATTAGTCTAGTTCTTCACACCTTGTGTTACGGTTCAATACCGTCGTCCTGGTAATGAAAGCTAGATCCTTCCCTTCCCTTATCTTTTCCTTTACTGTTTTTCCTTAAATGTTTTTTCTTTTCTTTATTTTTCTTTAATTTTCTCATTAGAAAAGTGATTCGCGTGATCTAGCTTTCATTACCAGGACGACGGCATTGAACCGTAGCACAAGGTGTGAAGAACTAGACTAATCATGCATAACTTGAACAATACAAAATTTGCATATAGAACCTTGGCTCGCAACGGGAAAAGTATCCTGTGCATTTGCCGTTCTTTTGCAAGTTCAGAGGCTTTCATTTCATACAAAATCCAGGGAAAAGTTTGAATGACTACTGAATATTGTATCAAAGAAGTTAAAAAAAATTCATCGACTAGTTTTCAAGTAATCCCTTTGCAAAGACATCTACTTGCATTGCAATTCTTTTTAGAATATATCGTGTATAACAGATTGTGAAACCAAAAAATAAAGAAGAAAGTGATTTGCATAAAAACTTGCCAGGATGTAGCTTTAGGCTGTATGCAGGAGATAGTATAAAAAGATTTTGGAAATTCGACTTTTCTCATTATGCTTAAGGTGGCCGAAGCAATGAAAACACAAAACTAATTTTTTTGAGATGAACAAATTGAGGCGCTATTTATTCAAAAACGCTCTCATAGATTTCCTTCAACCTCCGCCTGACTATAGGTCTACCCTCAAACATTAGTGATCTGTAGTTTGTTTCTAATGTTCAAATCTAGATTTTGGGTAAATACGCAATTAGCATTTTTCATGACGTCACAGGGGTGTGGCTAAAAGAGCTCTGATCCACCCAAAAATTGCATTTTATCACAATTCAATCTTTTAGTAGTTGTTCACAAAGCGTTCAACCCAAACAGAGGTCTATAACGGGAGTTATGGCCGTTCAAAGTTGGTGAGGTGAGCTTGTTCGAAACCCAGGTCAGCCTCCTTAATCCCTGTCAATTGTCTGTTGACATCTCTTGTCAATTGACCTATCATCAAGAGAGCTTGTCGGTGAAGAATATATTTGTCTATAACTATCGAAACCTTTGTAAAAAGATTATTCAACAAGAGCCAAAGTTCAATGGGATCAAATTGCATTGACTTCCCGTCATTTGTGTGGGAAACGTAACAAGATTTTGGTTGCCCTTTACTTCAGCAGTCATCGGGCAAGATTATGAGGTGTTATAATCTCCTTGTATCAACAAACCCGCTTCTTGGCTCCAAAACACATTTTTGCGTTTTTCTCGGAAGTGAATTTATGTTCATTTAGCCATGTATTTTGAGTTCCCGGTCAAAGGGATTTTAATGGATTCATCTGAAATTTGGCAGAGGTCGTCTTCGATAGTTGTTCTTTAAAAGTGTGTCTCTGATTTTCGATTTTTTGCTCCATTCCAAAGTTATCGTCTGTTTTGTATCGGATACAGCTATTTTGGCGGTGTTGTAACTTTAGGAACGTATAACAGAACAACAGAACAACAGAAGAATTTATCACAAATTGGAGGACACACTTTTGACAAGTGATATCTCATGATCTCAGAAAGATAGTAAACATTGTTTTCGGATCAATATTGATTGACCGGGAACTCCGCGAAGACACCTCGGTGAAAATTTGAATAATTCGCTCTAACTTAAAAGGAAAAAATTATTTTACGATAAAAATAATAGAAATAGTTTCTACATTTATTCAGCTTTCTAAAAATGTATACTTTAATGGGGTTTAGACTAAAAGTTTTGGCGCAATATAGAGTTGAACGCACACCTGTTGCTAGGGGTACCCTGATACCTTAACAAACAAGAACACCGGGGCAATCTACATTAAAGTATTTGATACAAATTGTATAATGGCACCGGCCAGTATTTCTTATGTAGTTATATGTTTTTTTCTGAAGAAGTTTTTTGATACATGTACTTAATCCAGACAGCCATGCATTTGTTGATCATTTAATCAAGCTTTCAAGCCATACACGGCTCATCCACATGGAAGTAGTTTCTGTTAGCTATATAATAAAACATTGTGCTAGAGTGTGATTTCCATTGGACTGTGACAGAATAGGCAGACTAATAGATGTTACTACACTGAATCTATTGATTTCTTTTGCTCTTTGCCAACAATTAACGAGATGAGCTAAATAGTTGTTTTTCTTTAATGGTCAAATGAAATTCACTCTAGTCAAGATGACTGACTTTCTACATTGAAATCTTTTGGAATATGAAAATGATGTTGTTGTTGTTGACCCTGAATCTCAGTTTTTTTTGTTTTTTGTTTTCATTTGAATATTCAAAAAAAAATTATTTTTACATGGAACATAATTAATAATTTACATTTCTAGCAAACACAAGACCAATTTGAGATCACAAAAACATGTCAGATATAGGGTTATTGGGTAGTTAATAAAAATAGTTGATTTTTGTCACTTTGGAATCTTAATCTTGCCTGTCTTCATCAATGTCACAATGGAAACTGAGGGTGGATGAGAAGCTTCAGATGCAGGGTGGTTAGCTGGCTTCTCCTTGGTATTTTCCTGAACCTCTCTGAAATATCATTAAAACACATTTTAGTCTAGAAATAACTATATGCATGTATGAATATTAAAAAAGCACTTGGAAAAAAGGAAGGAACAGGTGGGCGTACTGTTTACATTTCCAAAAATCAACTTTGGAACCATAAACAATTGGAATAGGGGTGTCTGTACCTCTTCAAAACAATTTTAAAGCCCTGTTTACATGGAAAGAGGGGTTGAAAATACTGACAGTAAAGTGATTATTTGCAACCTAGGATTTGTGCTGGGGAATGGCCAATTATCAGCCTGCAAAACACAAATTTAAAGTAGCCCTATGTGTTGCATTAACATTGGCTCATGTATGCAAATGTTGTCCCTTGGGGCACCCTACCTCTAAAACAAGGACCTAAATGTTTTAAATCAAAGCGTAAAATTTAAGTATGTCAAATGAAGGCCCCCCCCCCACTCTCGAGGCATACCCAGGTGGCAGGGGAAAGCAGTATAATTCAGAGCTTCGCTCTACACCCCGGGGACCGGGAACTGCATCAATTATTGAAGAATTTGTTTTTAGGTAGATGCAATTTACAAACAAAATATGTGCTTAAATGGTGTTGGGTTTGCTATGACTGTAGGTGGGGAAAGGGGAATCAGTGTCATCTCTAAAGAAGACATTCGGAGTTAATCTTGGGTTAACGCTAATCCACTTTGGAACAACCGGGCCCTCAAGGGTAAGTTGGTAATAGTATGAAGCGTGTGATAAATGGCATGCAGTAGGTAAAGGAAAAGGCGTAAAAAGCCAAGAACTTAAGTCATATGTGGAAGACCCAGGAGGGAGAGGGGAGGGGAGAACAGAGAGAGTAGGTGACCAATGGAAAAATGCAAAAAAAAACTATACATTTTGTTTAATTATCAGCTGTTATCTTTTAGGGGTAAACATGGTTCGTACAGATTCTTGGTAAAAACTTCCAAAACTTTTTCAAAGCCTATTGACTTAAATTTCCAAAACTGCTGACCAAAAGTGCAGCAGCATCAATTTGCAGCAGGCAAAAAAAAAAAAAAAAATTGCATTTTTAATTAATACAATGAAAACAATTCTTTACAAGGTAGGAGCTGGACAACTGACAAAAAATTCATAACTTTTCCATAGCTCAGTGGGCCAAAAATAAATTTTCCAAACCTTCCCAGGTCCTGGAAAATGTATTATCAATTTCCAAAACTTTCCAAGACTTTCCAAAACCTGTATGAGCCCTGTGAGTGAGTCATCGATGTGGTGGGGGGAGAGGTAGGCAGCTTTTTTGCCCCAAGGGGTGGGGCTTTCACTGCCTTTCACAAAGGGAAAAAGTGAATGCCCTGGGTATGCCTCAGGGGGGGGGATTTGTGGGGGATTTCAATTGACTGGTACATAAAAGAGTAAATAATGTATATCATTGTTTAGTTCTGCAGTAACATAATTGATTAGAGTGTAGACAGAGAATGGCATGATTTGTGCGGTTATACCAATCCCAGAACAAAAATGCTTGCTATTGAAATGTGATTGATAATGGGATATTTGAAAAAGAATCCGTACAAATTGACATGGAAATTGACATGGAATTTCCATGGGGCCTCACATATGAAATATGGTCTCCTCAACCAGGGGTGTGCGGATGATTTATTTCCTTTTGGAATAGCCCAATTTCACAATATACTTACGCCAAAACATCGACTGTTGAAGACTGTAGCATCTTTCCCCGATATTCAACATTACAGAAGTACGTTCATGGCTTGGAGATTCTGATTATACTACGATGGCAACCACTGCAGTGATAATGGCGGCTTGTTGTGCACATTAGCAACAACACCAACAAAGAAGTCATCATTCTCATACCCATTGATCACATCTGGACCATGCAAAATCAATGGCTCAATCTCAAGTTCTTCTGCTTCAGGAAAAGAGAACGAACCATCTTCAGTTTGATAAAGATACGTATTACTGTCAACTTCAATGACACATATTACAAATTTGTCCTGTAAGGGATCATACTCTTCTTTGTCCAAGTCGTAGAATTCCTCTGAGCGATAATCAAAGGTTGATGCCCAGCTGTGGAGGACCAAAGTACTACATTCATTGGAGTACTTCGAATATGTTACATACGACAACTCAATGTTCATAGACTTTCTTTCTCCTTGAACATTTAACATTCTCGTGTCTTGTTTTGAAAATAGCGACAGAGAAAACCCTGGGAACGAGGTTGATATCGGCGGAACCGGAAGGGGTCCATACGTACACAATCAACAGCCAGCCCAAGCAATTGTTACAGTTTACAGTAAATATATATGGGGAATCTGAATTTTTCTCAATTAAGTAATGGTCCGATTAACGAAATAGGCAGGCAAACGGCAATGGAATGCAAAAAAGGTGCTAATTGCGGTATTGTCTAATCTGTCCATCTCACTGGTTAAAACATGAAAATCTGCCATAACTTCAAAGGTTAGCGCATTTTTTTAATTCTATTTAATATCTGATTCCATTTTCACAAAAGCTTTCCTGAGATTAAATCTAGCAAAATTTCTATGTGGGGAACATAGCAAATTAGAAGTGTCTTTGGGTTATTGTTTTAAGTGCTTATGATTGGACGAGATCTTTTAGTACAAAAGCAACTTTGTTTCAAAACAAAGTTTCCCCACATTTTATCTTTAAAATATGTTATAGGTTATGTATTTTCAGTCTAAAAACTGGGGCATTCTTATGTGGGGAAGTTGCAATTGCTGAGAGTTGCCTACTTCATACTCGCATTGTACATGTTATTTAATCTTGATGAAACTTTGATGCATATTTTAAAATGGTGTTAGTAAGTACTTGCATGAAGGATTTGAAAAACAAATAATCAACAAATTGAACATTTTTAGCCAATTTAATAAAGTAAATAATTTTTGTTGTTCTACAAAAGCATTGATCAAAACAGTCACTTTTGCCTGTTGAAAGATGAATAAAAAATTAATTTGCCATGAATAATTGTCAACAGTTAATTAACAATATTAAGTTTTTATCAAAAATGTTTGGAACAAGTAATTGTATTTACTACAAAAATATTATTCCTCAATTGTCTTTTTTATTGTCCAGATCCAGGTTGCCAGAATAAATAATTCTTTTATGTGAAATAAATTTATTTTAGTGTCGACAAACCTTTCAGCAACCCATCCCAGAATTCAAGTCATAAATATATGTACAGGACTTATAAAAAAATTTATCTTTAAATTAAATTGAGTTTTTAAGTAAATAAATGCATCCCGACTATCTTCAGGTTTCACATCTTCTCTGTTTGGTAAAATGCCCTCGCATTTTGTCCTTATGTCTGGAGGAAGGAAATCGTCTGACACTTCCAGCACACCTGACTCCGTAGCAACTTCTTTCAACTGCTTTTCAGTTACAGGGAAGCCTGAGAAAGAAGAAAAAAAGTCAATGAAGCCACATAGCATTGGAAATGCTCTTTTTAAATCTGTTCTTTAATATTTTGTGTTCAAAACAAATTTACATATAAGAAAATGTGATACTTATATTATGTTTCATCTGTAGTTTTTGAGATGAGAAAATATGAAAAAACAAAAAACAATCATCATTTATTTCTCTCTTCGAGTTGCTTCTTATGATGACAAAGAGGAGCATCTTTCTGAAGTAAAACAAAGTTATTTTTTCAGTGTTTCAGTGACTTTCACTTTGAGCAGCCAATTTTCGACAGGAGTAGGGGTAAGACAAAAATTAAACTGCATCCGGTTACTAAAAATGGAAAAATCGGGAATTCACAAAGCATGCAGTCTATTAAGAAGTTTCGCTCTCTTATTTATGCTATCTTGGTACTTTTCTAAGCATCATTCAAAACTTTTTGTCACACTGTTGTGCTATTTCTCTTGGCACTGAGTGTATAAATGTTCCTGACATACCACATTCCTCAAGTCCATATTTTTCTGGGAAGCTGTGTATATGGTTGGGAATCCCATCTGGGAGAACTGTGCCTTTTTGTGCTCTGATTCTGTGGGAGTTCCAAACACTTTCTCTGAAAACGTCTAGTTCTTTCTGTGTAAATGACATTTGATTGATTGTTTAATTAGTCCTTTGATTTTAGATAGTATCTTAGTTACCACACATTTATTTGTTTGTTTAAGTAATAGAATATTTTAGCATCCCCACGCACATATAAGAAGCCGTTTTAGCGTCTTTTTAGTTAGTTCGTAGCGTGGGATTTATAGCCGAGTTTTTGGATACCCTTTGTGACTTTTAACCTTTGGTAAAGCGGGATAGATATGCAAGTATCTTTTAATTATTGTATTATTACTATTCTTCTGAACATTTAAATGAGTTTTGTGTGGGCACATGTACAATACCCACTTTTATGCCTTTTATATCATCAATGTATTATTCATAGTTATGAAAGTTTATAATTGTTGAATGTATTGAAATGCCCTCGAAGGCATATGATTATCTTTTATGATGCATGGTTCTATGCAATCTTTATGATATATTGTATATATATTGATTAGAAATTCGTTGTATTGTATCCTAGTTTACGTTCGTTTCAACACTTGTTTCAAGTCCTAATAAACACCGTTAACCGTCCAATCTGGTTTTTCATGTACAATTTTGACCGAAACACTAGTTAGACGCGGCCAGTAAAGTATCCCTGCAACATTCTGTACTAGTGGGACCATAATAAAGGCCAACAGATTTCTGTTCAAAAGATGCAAGCATGATTTAGTACATGTAACTGGGCATTAGTCATAAACTTTAGGCTTAACTCTAGCTGATGTGCTCATGCCATATAAACATGAAATAATTATCTAATTGCACCATTTTGTAGTGGATAACACTGGAGTGGAACAATGCCAAGAACAATAGTCAAATAATTATGGTCCCAACTTAGTCACTATCAGTCCCGAGTCAAAGAGTAAAAGCAAGAGACAAATTATTTAACCCTTATTCTAGTCATTTGCTGATAACTTGTACCCTGCTAATAGCAATGTACATGTGCTGTTTCTTTAAATTTAGGCTCTTGATTTAGTTGCAACAATTATTCTTAAATAACACACACTGTAGTATCCACACAGTATTTACCTGTCTGTCTCATTGTGTGCATCATAATGGCCTTGGTCTTTCAGCCAATTCAAATGATTCTTAAAGAACTTCTCCATTCTTTCATGCAGTTCTTTCCACCACCTTTCGATCTATATAGATAGACAAAACAAAAATAATTCAACCTTAAATCCACTCATCATTTTTATATTCCTAAGTAGCAAACGTCATCCTGGTCATAGCACTACTGGAGTACCACCATTAGAAAACAATGCAAAATTTGTGATGGAAAATATGTGCTGGGGCTAATCATGAAGGTACATTTCTTACCTGGTTTGCAGTTGAAGGACCGTAAATTACAGTCTCGTTTGGATCCATATCATTGTGGTTGCTACGTAAAAATGCGTGCATAGTGGCCATGACACCCGTCTCAGTTCCTCTGCCAACATTGAAGCATTGAAGCAATCCTCCTTGTTTCAAATAGATATTCGAGGTACCAGCGGCCAATCAATTTCGGATCACAGTTTGACACCCATACCTTCAACCATAACAGTTTACGGCTCGCTGTGTCGAGGCATCCATAAATCGCAAGGGGATATGTGGAATTCTGATAGCCCATCAGCTTATCATGTCCATCTAATGAATGCACCCAGTTTGATCCTCTTGACGTGAAGTTGCCTTTCTGCCTTTGCTTTTTTGCCCCCACTCCACCGCGTGCTTTCAAACCGTCAGGATCAAGTTCCTGCATAGTCAAATATACTTGTTCCCTAGAGGCTTTTATATTGTACTCTTGTCGGATCTTCTTATGCATTGCTCTGTACAGACGTCCTGGTCCACTCAACTCATTTTCAACTGCAGCCATGACATTCTGAACTTGAACTGTCTTGTCGTTGTAGTTGATTTTGAAATGCCGAAGTCGTCTATCCAAGGAGCTCATACTCCAAGGATATTCAGAAAAATCACGTAACATAAAATCCATGATTTCAGACCTTTTTAAACCTTGTTGAACACCTTGCCTCTCTTAGAACGCCAACTTGCTTCTCTGTTGTCCGCCATTGCTGAAGTAGTGTTGGCTCGCGTAGCTTTTTGGGTAGCAGGGGCCGCAAAGGATCATGGTAGTGACAACGATGGGCCACGTTGTTAAAGTGATTTTACTTTTGATTTTGGTTTAACTTTCGATTTACTTTTGATTTTGATTTTACTTTTGATTTTGATTTTTCTTTCCATTTTGATTTTATTTTTTATGTTGCCTTTGATTTCAATTTTACTTTTGATTTGACTTCTCATTTTCATCTTGCTTTTAGTTTTCATTTTGCTTTTCTTTTCTTTTCATTTCAAAATAATAAAAAAATTAACTTCAATAAAAAAATCACAAAGCAAATAATAAAAATGATCAAAATTATACTGACAACGATGGGCCACCATAGATGTCCGAGGAACACTTATTTGATTGGGATTTGATGGGCGGCTGTTTTTATTTCGCGAGCTGGTTACGTTGACGGCACCACGATGACCAAATTACATGCACGTGGTTTTGTCATTTACCAAGACGGATTTTTTTGACATCAATGCTTAAAAATATTGAGTCAATATTGACCAACTTTTCTGTCAAATAAGAGATCGTTTACAGATATCCGGATAAGCCCGGTTTGCCGCACTCGACACAACAAACCTATTCTGTCTAATAATACACATACAGAGATCGATGAAGAATATGTTTCATAGTTGTTTGATATTTATGTGATTCATAGATGGTCTGATTTGTATTGTGCAACACGAGTAACACAGCTGTTAAATGAAAAAGCTCTCTGAAATTTTGTATCGAATGATGTTCTGTCTTACATAGTCGCAACTCAATCAATCGCCAGTCTTGCAATGTACATAGGTATGTTTGGGACATCGAACGATCAAATACAGCAGAATTTAGTAATTATTTTCCTGCAATCCATTTTTTAAGACCGTTTCTTGGTTTGTATTTTGGTATCTTGTCTTGTGGTGCAAACACAAGAAGTCTAAAATTATATTTTTGGCAGAAACAATTTTTATTGCGATTTTGGTTGGCTGAACAATTTTTTTCCAGTCTCATGCGAAAGGGCCCTGAATGTGACTACACGAAGCAAGCTAAAGCTTAAAAAATATTGCAAATGTTAGAAAGGAGCCGCTGACGCTAGAGCTTTGTAAAGCCAATAAAGTTGATTGACATATTCCTTTCGATCAGACCGCCAGGGAGTTAGCTCGAATTCGTCGCACAATTTGACGGGCCTGACTTCATATCTAGCTGGAGCAGTCATTAGCTAGCTAGACAGTCAATTACTAATGTGAACGACCTTTAATTTCGTTAACCAGCTTGAGAGTTGTACGGCATCTAAGGAATGTTGCCGTTAACAAAGAAAAAGCCGCTGGAAAAAGTGAATACGTGCTTTGAAGCGAGTGGAGCTAGCTAATCCCTGTCGTTAACAGATTTCGGTTTACCCTGACAAACTCAGTAGACGCTAAAGAAGAGAAAATTAAGGATAATATAAGAAAATTATGTGCTATGTACGTCGTGTCCGTTCATGTTGACTAATAGACCTTCGCGCCAAGACTACACCTTCGCGCCAAGTATTTGAACTTGAAGTGTTCAATTATTTATAATTGGCTAGAATTACTGGGGTCAAATAAAATGTGAACGCCGATAATTTTACAACTTAATAACTTTCAAACATACGATGAACGATTTTAATCTTGACATGTTTCGGCATACTTATGCGATCATCAGAAGAATGAATACAAAGTTCGTTATAAATGCTATATAAACTAGTGGTTATAAATGATTGACAGGTAATATAATACAATAATGAAGTTTATAGATAAGCTAATAACTAATCAAATGACAGAAAAGAAAGATAAACTAAATCTAGACATAAAGTTTATGGTTTAAAGAAGGTTTTCATGTGTTTAACCTGGACTTTAAGTTCAGGTTTTAACGTTTCAATAAAGAAAGCTTCTTTTAATTTAAGACAGATAAAACAAGCAAGAGAGTATTTTTTACGGCACTTTTTAGACTGTTTGAGATGTTTAAAGATATGTGAGTTTTTATCCGTAAAAATATCTGTAGAGCACTTGAATGTATCTTGGCGAAAAATATATGCATCATTGATATTTGATATCTCGTTTAGACATTAAGTTAAGAGTGCCAATAGGCCGTCACTATTACTGGTGCAACTAATTCAACCGGGACCACCTCGCGTTTTTCAGCCAATCACGTTTGAGCTCCAGAACAATAGATCCCCGCTTCATGCCCTTTTCAACCAATCATATGAAAGAGTGAATTGTTCAAATCTTCAACAGCTCAACAAAGTTTGTAGCAACGAAAAAATGTCTGTTCAGCTGAGAGTAAATCAAAACGGGGGAATTTATGATAACGGACGCCAAAATTCTCTGTTATTGCGTGAAAGAGTATTAGATCTGAGTCATTATGGACATTCCCAAAGGAGAATTGCCCGTGAGCTCCGCTCAAGTAGGCACTTTGTCAAAAATGTTTTGAATGAATACGACATTACAAATTCTTCTCATCCACCGGCCAAGAGGCACAAAGGTCGTAGTGTTCTGTCTCCAGAGGCCTGTCAATGCATAGAAATAGAAAAGCTCTGTAAACCTAGCATTTATGCTGCGGAATTACAAAATCGACTCGTGCTCGATGGCATTGTTCATCCGCTCGATGTTCCCAACCGCTCAACCATCAGTCATTACCTGCGAAATGATATCTTGATGACAAAAAAGAAAATTCACATCACTCCCAGCGGAAGCAAATACTAAAGCCTAGAGAAGATATACAGAGCTTCTATCTCGATCAGATAAGTAACTTGGACACCAGTTGCTCTTCACTTTTTCGATGAGTCAAGTGGATTACAAAAGACAACGATGAACAGAAGAATTGGTATAATGCCCGATTGCAACTCCTGCTTTGGAATAGTCAAAACGTTGGGGACATTCTTAATGCGAACTACTCACTATAAATTCTAATGCATTCCTGTCTCGGGGTAGACTATGTAAACGTAATAGAGGTCCATCTACGGAAAACGAGCTATTGTTTTTCTTCGAAGAGGCGGTAGAAATTATAAGGCCTAACGGTTCTGTACTACTGGAAAGAAACGATACAGTGATTATGGACAATTGCCCATTTCACCATGGCCGATTCACTGAAATGGCATTGAGGGATATGCTTGCAGATTATGGAGTAAACCTAGTATTTCAGCCTCCATATTCTCCTCACCTAAACACTTGTGAGCTTTGTTTCCACCATGTCAAAGCCTTCCTGAATCGCCATCAGTTACTAGCTGACAATGAGACTGAAATCGCCATCTACCAAGCATGTGGCAGAATCTCCCCTGAAAATTCTGTTGGATATTTTAGACATTGTGGATATTATATTTAGATTGTAAAGTCTATCGCGCTCTTCCAGTTCAGTCTGGTTTGCCCAGTTGCTAGTATCCCCCCCTTCCCGGGATGACCGCACTTTGACAAAGCTATGAATACATTGAACTTAGTCTAAAATGAATTCAGCCTGTGTTTGCAGTAAAGTTTAGCCTGTGCTCATCTATGTTATAGTTACATAACAGAACTCCGGTTAGTATATAAACATGTAATACAAATTCACGATGTCATATTTTTTATCTTGTTTACATTGTCATCCACGGTGTATCCACTCTTGCTCGTACTGATCAGTTTTAGTAGTCATGCAAAGTCCAAACGGTATCTAATGTAATTCTATTTGACCATTCGGTACATATTGTAGTGCTAATTGTAAAGTTTGTACAATGTCTACCAAGTCTTCTGGTGAACAATAAATGTGATATTTACAAGGGATGATAATTCCACCTCCTGTCGACCAAACATTCGGCCAGGGTGCGTGGCTTGGAAGTGGTAATGCTGTTATTTCACTGAAAGGAAAAATGCATTGCCGGGGATTTAGTTTTCCGTCGAGCCAGTTCACTATGCAATGAATTAATGTGTTATAAAGCCATAATTTTCCTGACTACTGCTGAATTTGTTTTCTTTTTGCGCCTTGTGATTCAATCAATATTTCACAGGTTAATGAAAACTACACATATAAAACTGAGCTGAATGAATTTCACTTACCACAGTACTTGTATTTTTCCTATGAATAAACATAATAAATTGAAAATTGCGGAGCATAACCCTGTTGGTACGTGGCCTACAATTTCATGATTAGAGTAAACTGCGACCGCTGTTGGTTCATACAGATTTCCAGGCTCACAAAAGCATTCGTATATATCTCCCACAGCCACTATATTCTGATAAACATGGTGACCCTTTACGACAGCGTTTATCATTTCCAAGTGTGGCATTTTCCAGTGACGGTCTTGAAGAATGTTTACGGTGGACTATTTTCCCGCGGATCTCAAACATTTGATTGACAGTTGCTATCGAAAAACTAAAGATAGCTATCTGATCACGTGCGATGCCTTCATGAGAACTAGACAATAGAGATAGTAATCTGTGTACTTGTTTTGTTTGAATAAAAAGACATGCAGGAAATGTTTGATTCACGTTTTAGATTGAATAATAAGCGAATTGATTTGAAAATCAGAGAATTTGCCTATAAAGTATATTTTGGTTGGGCAAAATAAACGCTTGTCATTCTTGACCTTTTTCACCATGCCGGTAAGCACAACACATTGAGTTTGACTTCAAATTCCTTTATTTGCAATTATTTGACTCACAATTTAAACTTATTTCTGGTAGATTGGATCTCAGTAATAGTTTTATAATTATAAACTCTTTTTCAAAACAGGTTTCGATAGAAGAACAGTAACTCAACAATAATATAAACATGAATTCTTTCTCATTCATATAATAGTAGTGTTGGAATGTTCCGTGTTTCTATTTTCAATCTAAATTGTTATCGTTCCCTTCTCTCAGAAGACTCTGGTTTCAGTGACGGTAGGACTGACGTGACTTTACGATCTGCTTTTACATGTAACTGTAAAGACTGTTTAACTGAACTTGAACTAAAAGTGCATGCTAAATGTTTCCACGGCGGCGAAAAATATATCATAACAGAAGTAAAAAACCTTTTTTCTATGGAGAGAAAATATCAACATTAGACCGCTTGTATCTCTCAATAATATAGGGAAGCTCCCAGTCCATTCGATCGTCAATGGGAACTTTATTCGCTAGTGCTCTCTTGAGGACCATGAGATCTCTGTCCAATGCACTCCTGTCAACATACTTGATTGGATTTTGACTTCGCAGCCGCGGTCTCATGATAGCAAAGAAACTCAAAGAAGCCCTTTCTCTAGCCGCCTTGAACACATCATAGTCGTTCTTTGATTTCTCTTCTTTTTTCTCCAGGTCTTTCAGGACTCTTTTCAATTCTTGAATTTCTGATTTTATCTCGGGGTGTTTGTCGGCATATCGGCAATTGGCGATTCCATTACAAGGCCCGTTCTTGCACTTGGTTCTGTTGTGGCCGGGACAGTGACAAACGGAACAGATCTTTTGGCGTCTGGAGCTGCTGTCTTTATCTTCTTCTAATACACGAGTTTTCTCTCTGAGGAGTTCTTCCACACTTCTTCTTTTAGCGGTCAAGAGCTCTTGGTCTTGTTTCATTTCCATTTGTCGCTTGTCAAGATAAGAAGTGTTGGCCGCCTGCACTGATCTGCGAACTTTGATTTTGAACTGGCGTATTTGACGCAGTAGGTATCAGAAACATTTTAGAGTTATTGGATACAGCAGGTGTAAAACCAGTAACAGTAGCTGGGTTAAATGGTGCAAACGTCAAAGGACTAGCTGGACCTGAGCTCATCAATGCGGTCGGGACAAACTGACAATCTTTGCCAGATGACTTTGCTTGAACGGAGTAAGCCGAGAAATTACCTACTGATCCAATGTTCTGCGGGAATAGTTCCTTTGGTTGTAAATTGGAATTTTTCTCCTTCAAATCGGCGAGTTCTGTTTCCAGAATTCTTTTCTCGGCCATCTTTAATTTTTGTGGCGTTGGGAATAAAACATCGAGATCGGGTGATCTAAAGTACTTTAAAGAACCTAAAGTACTAAAGCCACGACTTTCGAAGTCCTCGGCCAGCCTCTCTAGGCCGAGGCCATTTGATATTGACTTCAACCACTGGTAAACCTCTGACATCCTCTACTAACTATGATGATACAGTTTAGTTTCCCGCGCCTAAACTAAACTACGCCGGAACTTATGAATCGGCTATGTCTGGGTCTTTTGTTCTCAAGCGCAAATGTGATTGGATAATAAACCCGAGGTGGTCCCGGTTGAATTAGCAGCACTGTAAGAGCATCTGGAATAGGATCTTTAAAACTAAAAAACTGTTTAATTTTAAAAGACGTGAAAACAACTCACTGGATAGTGTTTCTTAATGACAGATATGTAGAGTCATAAAAACCGCAAGTAAGCTTCATTTTGACCCAGTCTGAAGAACGAGTTGTACGGCATGTAAGGCTTGTCGCCGTTGATGAAAGTGAAAGCCGCCGGTAATAGTTTTGAAAAAAATTAAATCCCCTGTCGTTGACAGATTTTTGTTTATCTTTGTCCTTCGAATAACTCTAGACGGAGAAAATCAAGGATGATACATGTATAAGAAAATTATCAGATGTGCTATGTCGTGGCCGTTCATGTCGCCAAAACTAAACCTAAAGTGTTCGGTTATTATATGTAGTGCCCGAAAATCTCAAAATCAGTTTAAGCTAAATCTAGACAAGTTTACGTTAAATTAAAAGTACAAACCAATGGGAAATTTTATCGTGAGGTAGTTCCGGTCGCACAAGCTGCCGAAAAGGAAGTTGGCAAAAATTTGAACCACAAAGTCTTCTATGGGGTCGATTCTTTATTTTTGGGGCAGCAAAAAGTAACCTTAAGTTATGGACAGAACCAGAGACAGGACTATCTGAAAGTTGACTTTTCCGTTGAAGTTCTGCTAAAAAGAGATCAATACTCTAAGATATATTGATTTCACAGCAAAGTTAGCTCCATGTTTGTTTCCATTAAAAACACTTTCAACTTCAACATGGTTTATTTGTGGACACTAAGGACTGCACTCTGTGTGGTCAATTGATATGTATATATGCATAAAACACCATATATATTGCGATCTCGACAATCGTTTCAGAAACGTGTTAATCCAGTGTTCAAACATGACTTACATGCAGGTTTCTAACTTCATTGTGTTTGCTAGAAGCCTTTTGCATAAGTTTCCATAACTTCTTCGACAAAACCTAGTATATTTCAATACAAGCAAAACCTTGCATGAATGGGATTCTGTTAAATAACTTCACTTCACTAATGTCTTGTGTTGAATCAGTTAATTCACTTGTAACCAATAGTGAATTAAATTAATTTTGAAGTACGTGCTTGGATTCATTTTTACAGAACTGAGCCTGGCTGTTTTAAAGTATGTTAGTGTTACTGAACAAATGCTTTAACTCTACGTTAGCGCGGGCCCGCTTTGGAAAAACCAGGCCCTGTACTATTACAATACATTAACGTGCCACAATACAAGCTTCACTTCACTTCACTTTACGTGCAAGCTCACGGCAAATTATTTTTTGAAGGTCACGCTTTGAGTGTTATTATCACATAGAGTTCGGCCTTTCTTTGAAATGCGGGATCCATTAAATATGAATATTGAATATGATTCCCACTTCCCACTTTGTATGCTTTATATCATATATCATACTATCGAGCAGATGCATATCTGGTGTTTGAATTGAATTGATAGTAAAACATTATAATTTTCTCATTTTACCATACATTTCTTCTTTTCTGTAGAACTATATTGTAGCTAGATGATGTTGTCAGCAATAAGGGAACTACAGTACTTGGCAAACAAAGCCAAAACATCCAGTTTTGCTGAACTTCAACAGACTGCTTTGGAGACATCTTTGAAGTTGAGTGCTGTGAACCAAGTTGGATGTCCAGTAATGTCTCCTAAAGATATTGACCACACTGCTATGTCCATCCTTCCACAAGAGGACAGCAAGTGAAATTTGAGGCCTGTGAAAGCAACTGGCAATGGAAATTGTTTGTTCAACTCTGCAAGCCTTGCCATTTGTGGTGAAGAAGTCTTGGCTTCAACTCTCAGACTACAGACATTACTGGAGCTTATATTGAACCAGGATTTCTATTCTTACCATCCAGCTGCGGTTACCGTTGATGTGACCTCAAACAACAAGAAGTGGCCCATAGAGTCCATTTACAATGCAGTGATTTTCAGTAATCGTGCGTCAGGTATTTTATCAACTGGCACATTTAGAAAAGCTCTAGAAGAGGAAGCTGTCAATACTCTAAAAAATTATGAGTTCTCTGGGATTCTGCAAATTATGGGATTGGCATCAGCAATTGGGCATCCAATTAAAATGATCTACCCTGACAAGCGCCACAAGCTGTTCTCCCTCCTGAATTGCACCTATCACCCTAGGGTACAACACCATCATCTTCATGAAGTCATAACCATTATGTGGACAAACACAGGAGGATGGATGCCTCAGTCACAATGTTTCCAGGCAAACCACTTCGTTCCGTTATTACCTGTTGACACATCAAATCCCAATAGAGTTATCCGATTAAGCGTCTTTTCCGAAATTCTGGCAATACGAAACTGGCACGTGCCAATATAACTAAGTGAATTAGGTTATAAACTCTTAGAGTGCATGCACTTAATCCGTGAAACAAACACTACTAATTAGTAGTAAATAGTGTTGATTAGACAATAGGAAACAAAGGAATTATCATAATTTAGCAATATTTTGTACTATTTTTGTTTCACGGATTAAGTGCGTGCACTCTAACCGCATCACGATCTATTGTTTCTCTCTGTTCATCAGCGATTACCGAAAACAATGCCTACAACACTTGAAGAATTTTGATATAGTGCCCACCCCGTCAACATTTTTAACAGACGTTAGTATTATGTATAGCCTAGAGTAGCAGTCTTGGGTTTCCTGTGTTCCGAAATCTCACTGATCATGAAAATTCTATAATTTTAAATCGAGACTGCCTGAAAATAGAGGTGACAACCGGGTTAAGGAGGATAATTTAGTAATGAAACTACTAAGTTAGCAGATTCAATACTTTTCAGAGCCTTTTCGAAACCCAGCTGTCTTTGACAAGAATTACTACCCGAACAACTTGCCCTGTTATAACAAAGCAGAGCTGCAAGCCGTGTGGGATCTACAACAAGCATTGTACACATGCGTATTTGAGTTCGAAATGTTATTTGCTAAGATGAACGTGATTTTGGCAGTTTTGTTGAGGGTCTGATTGTCAGTAATTATATTAGATCAGATCATCACTTCTGCGCCAGCATTTTTAGGTATTTTGCAGGTAGTTCACTTCGTTCTATGCTGTGAGCGACACTAGAGAAAAACGTTTGCGCATGCGTGCATATTACGATGTTTTTTTTTAAAGAAATATGCGAGTTTTAGCTTGAAATGAATTCTCGGTGTATAACTTATTAAAATTTCTCTTGTATACTTTTATGAGACAAATATATTGCATTTATGCAGGCATTATATGAATACTAGCCATAAGTTTCAAAAACTGTCCTTAAGTTTTGACATTTTGTTAAAACCATTTGTGAAGGGAAGCGTAAAAGCGGAATTTGTATAAGTTTACAAAGCACAAAGACGTGACTACGAGCATGCCCAGACGTTTTTCACTAATTTTGCTGTGAGCAGTAATTATCTAATACAGAAGGTTAAACTCAGTTGTATCAATCCTTGGTCAAGGTCTTGAAAGGAGGTCTTGATCACTAATCGCACTTCAAACTTTCCGCCAATTCACGAATCACGTATATTTAAAATCGATTTCAGGAAATTCGCGCCAAAATCTGGCTTTCACAGATCACACACTCAACTCGAGTCAAATCATGGATCACACAAAACCCCGTGCTGTTTTCTTTTTCTAAGAAACGTTTTTTCTGCAGGATCCAAATTTTACTCGTTGATTGGGGAAATCATCGTAACCGCATAATTAACTTACAGAGAACTTTGCCATTTTAAGCTCAAGGCTCCTCAAAAAGTTTTTCGGAAATGATTCGATAAGCGTTGGCTTGAGCCAGCCAAGAGTACGTTGTCATTGAATGCTCAATCAAAGCTGTAACAAGTGTGATAATTAGATGACATAAGATGTGTGATAGAGTTTGTAAAGTATTTGGACGTGTTATTGTCATATGGAAAGTGAGAGATTACGTAGCATAAAGGTGTTAAAACTACGTCTACACTAATTCTACACATAAAAACGCATCTTTTTTACTCTCCTTTTTCGACATCCACTGAAACAATATCTTCTTGGTAGAGACAAATGAAAACTGCCGTCTTAGTATGAAAGAGCAAGGCTTGACCGCCGCATCGAGTTTTCTGCACGTGATAGCCGGGATAACTCTTGTTTTCTTTTCCCTGAGACCCATATCAATGAAACATATTTTGCTAATTCAGCTAGAAGTTTTAAAAATCCAGCTTGTTTTTGGCTCTGGCTCGAAGGCCAAGCCTCTCGATCGTTTTCTTAAAACCTCTCCCACTGGTACGTACTACTCTGTCCAGATCTCTCACTACGGACGTCGGAAGAGAAGCAAGAAAAACAATAAATAAGCAAGAAAAGGCAAAAAATCGTAATTTTAAATACACGTGAGCGAAAACATTCGTTGTATGTTGGCATGAAATACGTACACATTATTCTCAAAAAAGTATACGTAATTTTAAATCGTTAGAACTGACTTGACATCAAATTGAAGCACCGCCAGCGAAACTATACCTTCGCACTTGTTGATGGGCAAAACAAAAGAATAATAATTCTTTTAATGATGTTAACGTTTTGAGCGAAGCTCTGATGTGTAAAAAAAAAAACAAAAGCTTTTGTTAAAGGGATTAGTGTCTGGCAATAACTTTCGAAAGGCCGCTAAATCGGAAAACTCTAATGCTTGGCAAAAAGTGCAAAGTAAAAAGAAAAGAAAAGCATCAATCACTAACGATGACCTTGACGCCTTTAAAAAGCATAGAATTCAAAAACCTGTGTCATCTTCTTCGACTACTCAACCTTCAGTCGCGCCATTCAAAACAGCTTCCACAGTGCAACCTCCTGTATCACCAAAGAATAAACGTGTGCCATCTTGTTCAGCATCCCCACCTCCTGTCAAGCCGAATCCCAACGTTTGGAAAAAAGTACAAAATAAAAAGAAAAGAAAAGCATCAATCTCTAAGGATGACCTTCACACCTACTTTAAAGAACATGCACCTCACAAACCTGGACCATCTTCTTCTGCATCTCCACCTCCTGCCACGCCTGTCAGCACAGCTACCAAAGTGCCACCTGTAACACCAAAGAATAAATCTGAGCCATCTTCTTCTGCATCTCCACCTCCTGTCACGCCTGTCAGTACCACTACCAAAGTGCCACCTCCTGTAACACCAAAGAATCAACCTGAGCCATCTTCTTCTGCATCTTCACCTCCTGTCATGCCTGTCAGCACCGCTACCAAAGTGCCACCTCCTGTAACACCAAAGAATAAATCTGAGCCATCTTCTTCTGCATCTTCACCTCCTGTCACGCCTGTCAGCACCGCTACCAAAGTGCCACCTGTAACACCAAAGAATAAACCTGAGCCATCTTCTTCTGCATCTTCACCTCCTGTCACGCCAGTCAGTACCGCTACCAAAGTGCCACCTCCTGTAACACCAAAGAATAAAGCTGGACCATCTTCTTCTGCATCTTCACCTCCTGTCACGCCTGTCAGCACCGCTACCAAAGTGCCACCGTCTGTAAATAAACATGGACCATCTTCTACAAGTAAGCCAAAAACAACTTCTTCTATTCCACTCTCTGTGCCAGACCCTTTGCCTCTTGATGGAATGCGACGACAGTTTTATAACCGCAGAGGACAACTTTTCTTAAAGAATGCCAAAAGGAGCAGCAGGAATTCCGCTACCAATGATGGCAATTGTCATAGAAGCACCATCAAAGGAAGTCTGAGAGACAACATTATGTCATTGGCAAATTTAGCAAACCACATCAAGTGGCTTCTCATAAAGCCGTTTTATCAATTGGAAACTACCTTTTGAAACATGGTCCTCGTTTATACACAACAGCTATGCAAAATCTACAAAGAACAAGTAAACTCTGAAAGTGCTAGACGAATGCCATCTTCTGAACTGTTTCAAATTGTTTCTAAATATTTAAATGTCATGCAATTTGAAATACAGGGTCATGCCTTTATGTGCGAGAACACTGAGAGTGACTTTTCATCTTTAATTTCCTTTTTGAATATGCAAATGAAGAGTAAAGACGTTTTCAACAAACAAGTTAGTGAGTCCATTGGGGAGGATTTCAAAGATGCAATACAGTATATGGATAGTAAGAGAGACCAGGATATGGCCATCGCATTATTTGAAAAGATGACTAGTGTGAACTTTGTATCAAAATCCCTCCTTGGAGTGTCAAACAAAGGTAGAGTTCAAAGCTGCCAGGACATGTTTTTAACAAATTTAAAATCTTTTAATGAAATTGAAAAAAAAACATCACAGACTGTAAGAAACGATATGACTAACAAACAACAAGCATCTTTAAAGCAAAGAATAGTCAGCAGGAGGAAAGTGAAAGAAATTTTGCATATTCAGCCTGGAAGAGGAAGAATGCTAAAATGTGAACAGAATGAGAATTTGGCTGCACTTTTGGAATATGCTTTTATGGATGATCGAGTGGAGAGCCACCCCCGTCTAACTGTAGACACCTTATACCGGACAAATCAAGCCACTAGTATGAAAAAGGCAAGGGAACTTGTGCTTGCCATGTCTGATCCTAATTTTTCAATCTCTTTGTCATCATGCTACAATTACACTCAAAATTACAAAAAGAACACTCTTCAAGCTAAACGTCATCATGATGGAAGAGGAATTAATGCACGTATTTCTTTACATTGCCCTCCAAGAATTGGTGTTGCCAAATTTGTTCTAAATCCACACTGGTCATCTTCAAATGTAAATTTCTTTGTTGAACACGCTTCCCTACAATCACACAACACCTTTATTGATTCTAAAGATGCTAAAGCCATTGTCCCTGGTGATATCACCCCTGTCCAAAAGCAAGGGAAGACATGGAAGCAAAGGAGTGGAATACTTCCAGATCATGACTGGGAACAAGGGAGAGAAAATGCAGTCACACCAATGGCTCACCTCTTCTTGGAAACACTGTATCCTGAAAAGCTTAATTTACCATTAACAGCCCCTTCATCTGGAATTTCTGTTACACGATCAGGCAAGGCCATCAACTTAATCTACCTATCTTACTATGAACCTGAAACTGTTTTACGTCAGCTGAATGAAATCTTCTTTTTAATGGTCCAGCCATCTCTTGACATATACTTTAGAAACCCTAACACCGGAAAATTGAAAGAAAACGTTATGTTTATTGTAGATAATGGCCCTTCTGAACAACCATCAAGTATAATGGTGCAGATGTCCCTGGAATATGCAAATTTCTAAATTTGCACAAGATAGCACAAGTTTCTTTTGCTGAGTACCACAGCAAAAGGAATTTTGTTGGGCGAGTGCATCCGCAAGTGAACAAAGTCCTGTTTGACCATGGTTCATTTTGTAGCTATTCGAAGCATCCAGATGTAAAAGGCCCTGGTAAAGATGAACACAGAGAAAACATGGAAGTGATGGCACAGGAGGTAATGAAGTGTATACAGCATGCACAATTTGGTGGAAAATACTTAGATGTATTCAGAGGACTTAGAGAAGATCAGTGGGTTTTTAATGACGAACAAGAAATGAGAGAGTTTTTGTCCTTGTCTGAAGCTAATAAAGAACTGTCAGAAATTAGCTATGCCACCAGTGACTCTTCTTTACTTCTTAAATCGTTGAATGATATTTGGGGTGTTAACACTGAATTCAAGAGATCTATGTTTGAAGACTACAAGGAAATTAAAGATGGTGAAAATTGCTGGAGTGACAAGTACATAACAGTGGTATATAATCATGAAAACAGTAGTAACCAGAGCGAAAGTGACCATGAAAATTTCCATCGACAACAAGATGGCTAGAAACTGCTGGTGAACTGCACTATCTGCCATATGAACTGAGAGCCAAGCTACCACAAGGAGATTGGGATGGACAGGTATATAAGTTTGCATGAAGTTAAAGAAAGTTGTTGATATATATTGAGATATATGTTTTGTGGTGGTATTTGTGGTAATTATAAATATCATGAGTAATCTTTCAAAATTATAGTTGTACCAAATTAAGTGATATTTATCCCAAATACCACTTACAAAACATGCTATGAGAGACTTCGATACTTGATAATAAGCATAACAATAACATTTATTCATGCAGGGCTTATAATAAGAATTGATTTAAGCAGTTCACAAAAATATAATATAAAAATTAGGTACTACCTAATAGCGGAGCTCCCATTTAAATGTGACCTTACACAGGAAAACATACATTAACGCTTTGCCGTTAAAATGGCAGAAAAAAACGTCTTTTGTCCGTTTATTTTGGAGCAATAAACGCTTTAGCTAGTCCACTCGAACGCTTTTCGAGAGCCTTAAAAACGGATTTGAGTTATTCGGAAACGCTTTTGAAAGCCCGTTCGAACGCTGTACAACAGCCGTTCAAACGGATTTTGGTAATTCGGAAACGCTTTTGCATTACCGTTCTAACGCTTTACAAGGGCCATTCAAACGCTCTTAAGTTATTCAGGAACGCTTTTCGCTTGCCCGTTCAAACGCTTTACGAAGGCCATTCAAACGCTTTTAAGTTATTCAGAAACACCTATGCACGCGTTCAAATGCTTTACGAGGACAGTTCAAACGCTTTTTAGTTATTCGGAAACGCTTTTAGATGCCTGTTAGGGATCCCTGCTCAAATGCTTTATGCTAGTCATATAAAATCGAAACTGACGAAGTTGTTTCTTCGTCTTGTAAACAGACCGACCTCGTTGACCACTTGGCTCTTTGACATGTCGGCGGTATCGTATAAAGAACGAGAGAGAGTCTCGAGTTCTTTATGTTTATCATTGTTTATACGGCTTAAAAAACTCCATCACATATTCGAGTTGTTCTGTAAAAGAAAAATCACCATTATCTTCATTTATCGTAGAGAAAATCATGCCGTTAAAGTGTATGTAAATTAGGACGAATAGACGACACGAGTCACGGTCACGATTTTATGTCACGCTGATTTGCAAAGCACTTTGTGGAAATTCCAAAGCAAGTATTATGGTATAAAAATGTTTTTGTTTTTTTTTGATAATAAAAATCTGTTTATGAACCAGACATCACTTTCCCGTCTATTATTTTTAGCAACCATGCAGTAAATAAGCGACTGTCAGCCTTTTTGAAGGCGTTTCTTTGTCGCTTTATTGATGTGTCTTTTTACACGTGAGTGTTCACTGCAACAGTTTTTACTGATCATCACTAAATTAGATAACTATTTTAGCTGACGCCACATATTTTGAAAAATCACGTGATAACGCTCTGAAAATCAGGGGGCCGTAGCATGTAAACAAACTAAAGCTAAGCAGAAGAAACGTTTGAAAATTCGCGATCCGGATCGTTTGAAAACCGTTCGTTCGAATTTATCTATTTTTTATAACATAACAATTTCAAAAAATGACACGCTAGAACCAATATTCATGTTTTTTTCGACGTACCAGAGCCTAGTAAGTAAGAATTAAGTTCCCCCCTGAATTACATGACCGTTGTTTGGCGGGGTTTCACTATTTTAGGTGACGTCACCCAAATAGTTAACTAATTTAGATAAATTTAGTTAACTATTGAACGGTTTGACTAAAGGCACTCTATTATCCGGTGTCAAAGAAACAAGATGAATGACGAAGCGAAGCTTGAAAAATTTTTTAAAGATACCTGTGGATGTTCGCGTGGGAAAAACGATCAGCCATGCTCTCGGATGCTTTCTATTGAAGTGGCTAGGGAAAATGTAATTAATTGTGCAGAATTGAGCAGTGCGGAACTCGATCTAGTGATTCTCGCAAATTTACAGGCCTTACGAAACAAGAGCCTATTGGGGAAAAACGATCAAGAAACCCCAGAACCAGCTTTTTCTTTCAAACAGTCCCCGTGTGTAAGGAGACATTTCTGATATTGTATGGCATAAGTGAATCGCGATTTCACCGTTTGAAGGAACATTTTGTTGAACATGGAATATCTGCTAGAGAACACGGTAATCACAGACAGTTACCAAGTAACACATTGCCATACACAGTCATTGAAGATGCGAACGCGTTTCTATCAAATTTTGTTGAAGAGAATGCTATTGTGCTTCCTGGTCGAATTCCTGGATTCAAAAGAGACGACATCAAAGTTCTTTCATCGTCCGAGTCAAAAGCAAGTGTATGGAGATCTTATTGCAACGCATGTGAAGCATCGGGAAAAAAAACGGTAAGCTACACAACATTCTTGGAGATTTGGGAAAAGTTCCATCCAGATGTTGTTATTTCAAAACCAATGACAGATCTTTGTGACGTTTGTCAGCAAAATACCACCAAACTGGTGAGGGCTGCAAA
Source organism: Telmatactis stephensoni (assembly GCA_029948255.1). NCBI lineage: Eukaryota > Metazoa > Cnidaria > Anthozoa > Actiniaria > Isophelliidae > Telmatactis > Telmatactis stephensoni. Next base: position 62,254 of record JALIZF010001106.1, on the reverse strand, counting down.
TTTATCTGATAGAGAAAAGAGGGATTGCCTGACTACCCACCAAGAACATTTGAATAGGGCCTCGGCTGAAAGGGAGTACTACCGTAACGGTACTAAAGCAGCCGAATCAGTTTTTTCGAATATGTCGAACATTGATCTAACGCAAAAACGTAAACCGTGTAGTCTTAAAGCAACAATGCATTATTCGTTTGACTACGCACAGCAAGTACACATACCCAGCAATCCTTTACAACCAGGGCCAATATATTTCAAAACCCCAAGGAAATGTGGAATTTTCGGAGTTTTCTGTGAAGGTATTCCAAGGCAGGTAAATTTTCTTATTGATGAGGATGTTCAAGTCGGTAAAGGGGCCAATTCTACAATAAGTTATGTGCATTACTATTTGGAAAACCATGGCCTAGGAGAAACAATTGGCCAGTTCCATGCTGATAATTGCTGTGGCCAAAACAATTATTTTCTATGGTACTTTGCTTGGAGAGTGATTGTAGGGCTCCATCACTCGATTCAGTACTCTTTTTTAATTACAGGACATACAAAGTTCGGTCCTGATCGTTGCTTTGGACTTCTAAAAAAGGCATACAAACTAACTTATATTTCATCACTTTATGAGCTGGCTAGTATGGTCGAAAACTCGACTAGGACAGGGTTAAACAAAGTGCAGTTGGTTGGAACCCATGATGGAACTGTTATTGCACCCGTTTATGACTGGGTAACTTATCTTGGGCAATTCTTTAAAAAGATTGACGGCATCAAGAAGTACCACCACTTCAGATTTACAAAGGACAAGCCTGGTGTTGTCTATGTGAAAGAGGATGTGTCATCCCAAGAGGTACGCTTGACTGTGTCTGAAAACTGGAAGAGTATTGTCGCATCGAGACGCCCGCCAGTTATCCCTCCAAAGGGTCTTGATGCTGAAAGGAAACAATACCTGTATCGTGAAATTAGACAATTTTGCAAACCGGGAACGGAAGATCTTGTAGCTCCAGCTCCATAGACAAGCCATAGAGTATCTATCTACCATGCATTATTTGAGTCATACAGTATCTATCTACCATATATTATTTATCCATCATGTATTATCTTCTCTATCTTCAATTCTAGTTATTGGACATGAAGTGAATGTAAATACATTTTTTTAGTAATTAAAGGAACTTCAGACTGTATTGTCATGCCAACATTAAGTGATTCAACAAAAATATATTTAATTCAGGGGCCTTTTTTAATTCCGGAATGAGTTTCGTTTGAATTCCGGAACGAGAATGAATTTCATACTGCATTTACGTGTAATAAATCTAAGCCTATAAAACTAGCAACTATTTGTCTTTCTCTTTCCTTTTCCGTGCTTCCCTCGCTTCTTAAAAGGTTCAGCATTCCGATACGAGTGTCGTGCCCGCGTTAACAAGATACAAGTGAAATGTTCTTCAGAATAAGTGCTTTATTTCCGAATTAACTCATTCCGAGTGGTGGAATGCATTGTTTTGCCCTCCAAATTGAGCTGCATTCCGATGTGATGCATAGGGGGCCCGATATACTTGCCACTTTTGTTATCAAAATATAGCTAATTATTTGATTATGCGACTTTTGAAATAGCACCTGTGACCAATACAAATGCAATTTCGTACGCGATAGATTACGAGACTATTTTTGCTTTTAATTATATATTGGTTTGTCCCGCACCGAACTATAAAAAACTTGATAAATCGTATAGAATTGGTTTTGAAAATTATAGTTTTGCTCTTCTCAAATTAACAAGACAAACTCGCAACCATAGTATCAAACAATGGTTACCGAAATTTTATCACTGCAACTGAATGAGTTCAAACGTAAATTCACCACAATCGGTAGACAACAGTCAAGATCAAACGCAGTTGCGCCGCAGTTACAACATAGCACAACTGTATACATAAAATTGGTGGAATGTGATTGCAAGTGAGGTATTACAAACGTTGCTTCAGAAAGAATTTTTTTTTTTAGGATGAACCAATAGATGAAATACTCCATCGATGATTACGAATTATGATAAACCAAACTAGGATAGCATTTGCAAATTACTCCCTCTTCAAAACCTTTGCGGCATTGCATTTGTTTTATGACTATTGTCTTTTACAGGCTTTTCCGACTCTTCTTTTGAAAATGTCATTAATTCAACTCGATCCCGACAACATAAATTGTGCTGACCGAATATAAGATCACTCTTGCACTTAGTATCTGTTCAGTTAACTACAAACATGTCTATCAATGACAAAGTTAAAGTCATTTGGAAAACTCAGTGTCCGTGGAGAGATCAACCTCACTGGCAAAAACGAAGAGACATAAAATTGACTTCTAGTACAAGTGATGATAACACTCTCGATCCTTTAAATCCTGGAGACGCTGTGAAAATAAAGTTCGGAAGCAGATGGTACGACGCACAGGTAGCGGAAAGTTGGCAACCAAAACAGAAAAGAAAAAGTAATCATTACACTACAAGTACTTCAAATTATTTGAAATTCAGTGTTATTGAACAATTTGTATGTGTGACGTATATGTCTTATAATATGTAACTATAACATCTTCCTCATTTTTATCTTTAAGCTGAGACGAAATCAAAAGCCAAGGCCCACCAGACACCAGAGATAGAAAAAGGTCCAGTTTGCGAGTTCAGCGATTCTGGTTCAGAAGATGACAACCCGAATAATGACCCTTACAGACAATTTCTGCAAGAGCAAGAAGAACGAGAAAAAGAATGGACAGAAACTCGAACTAAGAACATTAAACTATCAGATTCGACGTGTGCCGACGAAAACCATAAAAGCTTGGAAGAGAAGTTACGCCTCAAGACGTCGGAGTGTGAGGAGCTGAAACAGAAACTTCTTTCATCAGACACCTCACTCAAAATGGTATGTCCAGTCATTCACACGCAATCAGTGTTTTTTTTATGTTACAAGCTAACCGTTTTCGCTGCTTTGTTAATAGATGATGGAAAGCATACAGAAGACATTAAATTCTTTTCAAAAAGCGACTGAATCTGCCTTCCTAAATATTGAAAGACGACTGGACACCCTCGAAACAGCACAACCAAACGACAGACATCCAATGACCATGGACGAGAGTGCTATTGTAAGTATAACACTTGTGGGAAACATTTTACTTGATATTAACAGTTCTATATTTGGTTTATTATTTACAGTTACAGTACCGCCTGGAATTACTGCCACATTTGAACGCGGCAAGAACGCGTGCAATTACCGCGGGGTGGACGCGATCTGGCCGCAAAAGCTCGCGAATTTGCCGCGGATTAAGACGCGGTAAGCCGCGGCCTTTTTGTGCAGATTGCGGTCAATCGCGTCTATAGTCAAGGGACGCAGCAGAGATGTGAAGTGCTATTAAATCTCTAAGCAGTATAAAGTCAACGAAAAAAAGCCATTTACATTCTGACGAAAGCGTAATTTGATGTTTCAGAATCAAAGAACCACACGAGAATACTTCTTATCGAAGCAGTTTTTCGTTGTTCTTGTATTTTATTTTATTTCAGCGAAAGGCCAAACACAGTATCAGTAATAATACTGTGAATTGTTTTCGAGCACTAAACTGTTTTCTTAACGCGAATTAGAATTTGCCCTTTCTAAATATTTAACAATTATTTCACGAAATCGAGTCATACATGAGCTGAGAGGTGTGCGCCTCGTTGGCTATTAGCCATGTTTGACGAGATTGAGTGGAATAATTGTTTTATTATATCCACATCCACTGGATTCTGAGAAAAATATAATTTTAATTATTTTCAAGTTTAAAAAATATTAGTGGATAAATATTTGTTAAAGATTTCGAGGACGTGACAAATCGCACGAAACTGTAATCAAGCATAAAATAGTTTCAACTGCAAGCAGCTATTTAACTCAGTTTTGGACATCTCGGTAATATATTTGTCAATTAATATGAGCTCTGGAACCAGTCTACAATAAAAAAGGTCGCAAAAGATCACAAAAAGTGTTTATAATTAGCCAGCATGAGGACTGTAAACAAACCGGCAAATAGCGACAGAGACAGTAGATTTTGGGTAAAAATCTGTATTAATAATCATTGAAAAATAAAAAAATGTACTTCTTATCATCAAATACTTTCATTCCAAACTTTATTGCTTTTTGTTTTGGAGTTTTGTTTTCTAGTAAAGATTTTATTTCGTCCCGAGTTAGTTCGGCAAAACGATCGGCCATTTTTTTCTCTACTCACGGGATATGAGCTGATAGCCTAGTAGTAGAGGAACCAATCAGAGCGCGCGATTGCTCATATCCAGTGGATGTGGATATAATAAATGCAAATATCGTTACAGATATTCCAGTCTATTACGATGATATGGATCTGGTTTTATATTGATTACATTTTATTCTAAATTTTTGCTCTGGTCGCCGAGTTTGAATATTACTAAACAAAACAAATATTCAATTTAGTCTTTAAAAGTCTAAAATATTTCTAAAATATAACTCCTTCCAATTTTGCCTTATGATACGCAAAACTCGTAACGATAACTTTAACTTCTCTGGCGGACTGTTCCAACTCAGTGACGGACTGACTTACACACAATTTATTTGTGTAAATATGGAAATTTGTAGCCATGAACGGCGCTCAGTAAAAGCTATAATAAGTGGGCAGAAATTCAATAGATTTTTAGAAGGTGTACTCATTAAAATAAAGTTTTTAATACACATTTATTCTAGCGTTAATCATTTTGGACTACGGATTTTAGGTGTTCTCGAAATCTTTGAGATAATTAGACAGTCGTGATTGAATAAGGGTCAAAGTTGGGTCAAAACCGATTTGTGGAAAGGAACAATCGAAAATAATCTATTGATTGGATTGTGGCCACCACTGCGTTTGTTTAACTATACTGACATTTGATTGCAAGTCATTTCACTGTTCACCACGGCAGTTTCAAATGCTGAGTTATTAATAAAATTTTCTTTGAGAACATGTGAGAAAGAGAGTGCCGCAACTAGTAAGACAATAGATGCTTGTCAAACCTTTGTCAAGTGTTGCGTGACGACACCAACTGCGGGCTGCGTAAAAGGCAATACACCGACATCAGTTTTCATTCTTCAACACCATGGACAAGCAAGCCCAGCTGAACACAATCCGTGAAATGCGCTTATCGCAAATTGAAACGCTTAAGGAACTTGAACAACAGTTTTTACAGTCGGTATCTTCATTGAACCAGCCAATCAGTACACAAGCCCAACAAGAACTCAACTGCATTTACAGTAATTTAAAGAAATACAGAGAAAAGGTCAACCAAGATCTGAGAGCGATGGATGTTCTTGAAGAGGAATTGGAAAAATAGTTCATTCTACAGATCCTCCTAACAAAACGGCTCTTTTCGGAGCCACAACATTTCATAAACGTCATTGATCATTGCTTAGAATATATATAATAAATCAAATAAAACCAGCCTATCTCTATCTGAACGCGTAAGCATAGATTTGTTCTATATGTTCGAAAAATACGATACATAGAGGATATTACATGGCCGCGCGGAGATACTAATTTTATCTTCGAGTGTTCAATTGATATCTCACGAGTGAGCGCAGCGATGAGACTTAAATAAGAAAAACAATTTAAAAATACCGTACATGACGTTGAAAAATACCGGTTACTATGCCAACAGTGATATCTTCACATGTGAAAGATATGATATCTTCACATGTGATTGATATCAAGTTTTCGACACTGGAGAAAACCTGGTATCTCATCGATATCTATATAATAAACTGCATTACGTACGGTTCCTGCATTAACCTGAGTTAACTCTGCCTAAGTTTTTTTAGAGTTAGCCATGGCTATTTTGCAATGCTCGTTTCGGAAATCGTTGGTTATACACATAGGCAATAGATTTTAAAACTTGTTTTTTATACTGAAAAGGCTTTTAGAGCTAAAATATGAATATCACTGACATGCTACCAAAACTTGGGCACTGCATTTTCATCAATATCTTCATGTAGCTTTAATGTGTCGGTGTGAGGATTTGGTTTTCGAGCAATTTTAGCATAAAGCATAAAGCAGTGCTAACAATTTTGTTTAATTTATTATACAGCCATAAACATAAAATTCATGAAAATGAGAAGCGGGACCTTTTCAGGTATTCATCAATACGTTTTACTTCGGCATACGTATACATTCTTTTGTCTTTAGTCGGAACGTTGGTTAAAAATTGATGTGCAATGCCGAAACATGCAATCTGACAATAGTCATTATTTCCTTAATTGTTATACTGCAATAAAAAGCGATGTGAAACTTGGTCAGTCTCACCTGATTCAGTCACAGCGTAGAGTATTCTCTAAACCTGATAGTTCACTTGTCTCTTAACCTGATATTTCATTAGTCAACAATGTCTACTCTCCGCGTTCGAATGAAAATTCCAAGATATATCCTTTTTTATTTTTCGTCCGACAAGACTTCATCTATTTTGCCTAGCAGTAATATAATAACCGTTATCAAAGGCGATAAAAAAAGCAAAGGAAGCATTGTTAAAGTGCAATATGGACAACTTCGTTTAAATGGAGAAATTGTCGATGGCGGAGGTATGTTGATTCTGGATCAATCATGTCTTTAGAACAATTATGAAATTTCTAAAATATCACGAGAATGTTGCCATATTCTGATGATGTTAAACCCCATTTCAGATGACTACGCAGAGCTGCAAAGGAAATTGTTCGAGTTTTTATCGGACCCCAGAAACGAACACCTTTTTATCAGCGACGATGAGGGTGAACAAGAAGAAGTCTTGCAAACAGTGGTAAGTATCAACATGCCTTTAAAGTTCTTATTGCTTCAGGCATTTTAAACTTAGCGTTAAACTTAAACTAACACAAAGCCCAATTTGGCTACTCCACTAGCTAGAGATCTTTTTGCATTTTTCAACTTGCGTTTCACTAGTCTGAAAATGAAAATATGCAGTTGACTTGGTTTCACACGTGAATAAGCTCGCACCCGTTTATTTATCTTAAGCCGATTACGTCTTTTTCGGAGAACTAAAACGATCGCGCGAAAGATTTCTTTGAAACATGAACGTTTGACTACTCTTTGCTTCGCAAAATCACCGTTACACTGTGCATTTTACACAGAATGTTACACTACGCCGAAAAATGTTGCCGGCCTAATAATTGTATAAAACAGATTTCATTACCCTGTAGTTACCAGTAGTAATCCAAAAAAAGAAAAAGAAAGAAAGACTATGCTTGGTGAGATGAAGAAATATTTTACTAGTCTATTTATTTATTTTTTTCTGATTTCTTACAGTCTAAACCAAACAAGCGGCAAAAGACCAAGACTAAGAGAAAGCCTCCAAACAAAAAGCCGGCCAACAAAAAGAAAAATGTGGTAAATATTCAAACTATTACTTTGGGAAGTAACAAAAACTTCAAATTCATATCACGCAGTTGCGTAGCAGTTTAGTTGATACTAAAGCCGGCCATTGACATTTATTCTAAAACCGTCAGGATTGAATTCTAATGAAGATTCTCTTTTTAATACTTTAGACACAAAATGGAAGACAAAGAAAGGAAAAAGAATTGGTATGTATAAATAGTTATTTCCTAGCACCCTTCATTGTATTATGTGGTAACTTTCAAAACCAGCTAAAAGATACATAATAAAATTCCTGCTTGTCAAGCTAAGAAATGCAAGACGGGTTTGCAGATTACACCAGCCTTCTAAAGTTCTACTTGCCGACAGATTGCTTATCGCCGGCTGCCGGTGTCATTTAATTGAGGCTTTCTCTAAATGTTTTGTTTTGTTCATATTTTATATTAGGCCACTGTAATAACTAGGTGTTCACCAGCAACGCCAGCATCGCCGTGTTCTTCGCAACCCACATCTTTGCCTCCGCAAGCCACCCCTCAAGCAACATCCCCAAGGAGAGCCAATTCACCACCACCATCTTCGCCTCTACAAGCCACATCACCAAGGACAGCCAATTCGCCACCACCATCTTCGCCTCCACAAGCCACATCGCCAAGGACAGCTGATTCACCACCACCATCTTCGCCTCCACAAGCCACATCGCCACAGTCATTCACGGTACCACCACCATCTCCATTCATTTCATCACCACCACATTTCCCACGATCAACAAATCTTCCACGTTCACTGAATCTTCCCTTCTCAACAACACCGCGACGTCATCCTAATTCCATCTTGCCATCTACACCATCAATTTGCTCATCACCAACAACATCATATTCATTCAGAGAATTGAACATCACAAGCCATACTAATGATTCCATTCCTAACAGCACACTACTAACAATCCTCACTCGAATTGAAGAGAAAATCGATCATCTCACCAACGTACTCAGTACACATAGTCATTGTGCGTCAACTCCCTCAGTTACATCTGTTACATGCCCTTCACAAACATCGGAAGACACACCATCGCCTTCATATTCACCTTCACTAGCATTAACACCATTAACACCATTCATTTCATCACAATCATCTGCTTCACAACCAAGGTCATTTCAAGAACAGCCTGACACACCACTAGACCTGGCCAGCATAAAGACACAATCATCATCTCACATGAACTTCACAGTACGTTTGCTCAAAATCCTGTTTGAGCCTCATGAACTGGCGGGAAAGAATGTGCAAGGAATGCGGGGCAAGGCAAAGCTAAATCCAGAGAAAATAGCGAAAATTAAAAAGCACGTTTTCGAATATTTTCCATGTTCACCATCAGAAGTCGAAAGGCAATGGAGAGACTGTAGAAAATCTATCGACTCTTATATTAGAAAAAAATACAAAAGTGATTGACTGACCAATGTAAGAAATACCAAAATCTGTAAAACATGTCTCGGCGTTTTAAAAATTTATCAAATCTTTAATGTTAATGTTAATGACTTTGGATTTTTTGATTGGTGTTCTTTTGATGTTTTTGGTATCAATAAATAACGAATTTTGCTATGGAAGTTTAAATTAGTGCTTTAAGTAAGTATTTTATATGATCACAGTCTAACTAAAAGAATGTATACCGACAGTATGAATACAGACAAATCGCTGTATTATTGAAGGGGGAATGACAATGACAAATAATTGAAAGTTGGTTTTCGATTTCAACCTGATTAATCTTGGCTGCATGCATTTTATTTGTTTCGATTCACTATTATATTTGACAGTCATTTGCAGCAACCAAGAGAAAATGGACTGAAACGCGCTAAATTTACCCAGAAGTAATTGAACATCCTAGAAGCGGTGTTGGCAAAAGACTTTTACTAAAAGGTTGTAAGCTTCTTTACTTTTGGCTGTAAGAAACAAAGTAACACTACAAAGACAGCAAAAAAGACAGCCAAGTTATATTGAGGCATGCTTGACCTAAGTCAAGCAAGCATATAAAATATAGGATTAACTAATATAATGGTTGATCAATTAGACTACCATTATTCATCAAGTAAAGTATTAGCTAAATAGAGGTCGATCAATTAGACCGCCATCTATATATATTGTTCATTTGAGCGTGGGAATGTAAACAAACTAAGAGAGATTGCGCCCTGTCAAAATCAAAAGCCAAATGACTATTTTGCACATTGCATGAAAATTAACCTCGAGACAACCAATCTTTTTGCATCATAACGGGGATATACCGGATATGTTTATAGAAGCAGCCCTCCTTCATGTTGTTATAATGAGGTTAAATGTAATTTAAGCTAAGTTAAACTCAGCCCACTAGCTCGCTTATGGTTTGCGTTTGTAATTGTAACCCGAGATTGCTTATTGGGGGAGCACTTGTACATTACTAGCTCGCACGTGGCCGATCCGTGTATCGGCAGGGTGTGGTCTCATTGGCGTGTCCGGTATGGCTTATGTTACCACTGACCTTCGGAATGCTAAAGCAAGCGTGCTTTGGTTAAACGCTATTTGCATTTACTAGCCGCTACTTGCTAGTTCTCGCTACTGCTTGTGTTGAAATATTGAATATTAAAAGAAAACAAAATATTGTCGAATCTTTCGTGTTAATCAATTAAGTAATTATAATGACCTTTTTCCTTCAATGCTGTAATTTAAATTCAAATTGCGTTGCAAATTGTTTTTGATCCCCGCAATGCTTTATCGAAAGCTAAAAGTCATAAGGCAAAGCTTAGCGAGCTACAGCGTTGTGCGAAAAATCGTGTTCTGAAGAATTTTTCATTCACTGTTGTAACTAATTATTACTAGTATTAGGGAATTAGTGCGCGCTGCATCTTGTATCTTCAGCGCTGCATTTTTGGTTATTTATTTGCGATAGTTGTAAAGCATGATCATTGACTTTTGTAGATGGAGTGGCTCTTAAAAGAGCCGTTGTTTTTTGTGTGGAGCTTTTGGTTGTCAGTGACCAGAGGCCTTGCCATCTCTTTTTACGATGTCAGGGAGGACTTTGGTCAAGTGGCCAATGTATTTGCGGCATTTTTCTACAGTAACTGTCTTCCAGAAGTTCTGAATGCCAGAAACCAGCTCCTCTTTATTCTTTGGTTTGACTTCCCTACGAAGGTGGCTCTTCAACTCGTGCCAGAGCATCTCGATCGGATTTAGGTCTGGACTTTCGGCTGGGGTTGCCCAATAGTTGACGTTGTTGTCTTTCAAGAAGTCCATGGCTAAGTGGCCTAGAACAGAGAATTTAGAGCTATTAGGAATAAATATAAACAATGAAGCATTTTAGTTATCTGTCTTACTTTTATGTTTGGGGTCATTATCTTGCTGAAATCGATAACCGCCATTGGGAAAAGTCTTCTGGGCCCAAGGAATGAGCGTGTTGCGTAGAATTTCTTCAACAAAGAACTCTTTTCGCATAATACCACTAAAAATCAATATATCAGTGGCACCGGATTTAGATATGCCAGCCCATACGTGTACCTTGTAGGGATGCTTTACTTTGGGTTTAAGTTTTGCAGGCATGCCTCTTTTTCTGAAGCATATCCTGCCATGCCGTTCTAGCCAAATGCTACTTTCATCAGTGAAAATAACATTAGAGAAGGTTTCATTCTCTTTCAAGCATTTCTGAGCAAATGCAAGACGAGCCACTCGATTGGCTTCACGTACAGCTTGGCAGTACCGGGGTCCAGTTTTTATCCAACCAAGTTTTAATCTGGTGCTTTTGATGACGGATAAGGACACGGCCATCTTAAGTTCTTTTTCGAACAAACGTTGAAGACCTACATGTAAATGAAAATGAAACAGTTTTTAGTCTTTAAAAAAGATGTATAAGCAATAGTAAAGTAGCTTACTTACCAACAGATGTCAATTCATCATTTTCTTCAAGTTTTTTATCAATATAGTCAAGATGTTGCATGGACAGCAGCGCCTTCCTCCCTCCAGGCTTTTTATCAACAGGCGCGATATTAGCCCTAAATTTCTTATACAGGTTGGAAACTGTGTATCGGCTGATTTTGATACGCTCAGACTCCAAAAGAAACCGGACCACTTCAGAAATTTTCATGTTTTGCTTGTAAAAGTTATGCACTCTAAGTTTTACATACGGCGAAGTTCGTGTCATTATTTTTAGAATAAACTGCACTGCTCTAGCAAACATTCATATTCAGAGTAAGAGATACAGTGTGAGTGATTCAATTGCTTAACTATTTTACATATCACATAGACGCGTAAATTTTTTGTCCCAAGGACCGCCTTTCCCGGAATTAATTAGATTCATAACATTTACAAAAATCAAAAATCTGCCAGTAGTTTTTCCTTCTAAAATCAAGTACTAGCACAGCAATTCTCTTACATGTAAACACTGCTTTTTTGTTTTTTGTTTTGTTTGTGCGAGTGTGTATGCTGCTATCGCTAATGCACCAAAAGTTTCAGGTTGTCTACTGAATAGGAATTCACTGTCTGGGAATTCACGCTTGATCAGATACTAAGGTCGCGAAGGTCACAAAAATTACCAATTAATTACAAAAATTACTCTGAAAATTACGTCTTGATGGATTTTTTTACCGTGAATGTTCTTCATACAAGAGAGTTAAATGTATTTATCATTATTTTCAGACCTACAAATTGCGATAGCTGAGTTAGTAGGCGCTAAAACACTGAAAACAAATAAAATAAACAAAGCTTTGAATTCAAAGGCACGTGCGCCGATGTTATCAGGAAACACTTTTAACGAAATCGGCCACGGGTTCCTGTCAGAGAATCGTTGTAAATACCTCAAACTTGCGTGTAGAATTTATTTGTGATGACAGAAAACGAATTTTCAATCAATCATGACCCAAATATTACCTTGATTATACGCCATAATAATTGTGACTCCTGCCGAAAAGAATTTGTAGTTGAAAATGAACAATGATGCTTTGTTGCATTTATAATAATCAGTAACGATTTTATCACTTTTTAAGCGTCGGTGATCATTGAGCGAGAAAACAAAATTCATCTTTGCGATCGCCAGAACACCTTATCAGTGCCGTGATCGATCACTACACAGCTCGACAGTTATGGCCCGATTTTTCACTTCAGTAAAATTATACAGTAATAAATATATTGCAATAAAAAATCCAATCAATAGCTACTTCTTTGACTAGAAATACAACACTGTAAAGGTTGCAGAATTTGCGTTATCATTTACTATGACATTAAGATATTTCATATAAAATATCATACTTCATTATCCTGTGAAGATCATGAGTTTGGCTTATTATGTCATACATTATCATGTTTTGATCATGGCCGCTGTTGAGTATTACTGCGACCGCATTCCTGACTGCGATTTGTATAGAGCCAGACGCGTCTTTTTGCCGTCGGGACGCGTCTTTTTGCGGTCGGGATGCGTCTTTTTGCGGTCGGGACGCGTCTAGAGCGCGGGCAATGGACGCGAATTGGTCGCGGGAAATGTGGCAGTAATTCCAGGCGGTACTGTAAGCAGTACTTGGCAAGAGCAAAGTCCCGCTGCGGAACCGCCTTTTCAAGCATTAATGACTATTGATGACGACGCACTGCGACAGCTTGACATGAACCAGTCCAGGCAGTATAAGAGACAGCTTGTAGAAACGACGTTACCTGATTCCATCCTTAAAACCTTTTTGACACCACGAAGGCAGTCTAAGATGAAAAACCTACTAGCCAAGGAAACTGAACGCCATCGTTGTGCCTTAAAGCTTGTTCAGCTCTTTTTCACCCAAGAAGAACTCAGCACCAGCAACACAGACGGAACACATGGAAAAGATGCCCTTGATAACACTAGGCTAAATGCCATGAAAGGTAAGTGTATTTTGAATCCCGCCTTACTCTCAGGGGCATGTTACATGATGATGCCATGGTGATTTGGAACAAAATTTTTCGCGAAGCTGATGTCGTACAGCACACCATGCAGAACGGTACCTACAGGACAGGTTTTTAGCCTAATGTATGCTTCAGCAAAAAAAAAAAAAAAAAAGTAATACAAAATGACAAATTTGACTTATGTGCTCACATTGTATCATTACTAATTTTGTGTTTTTTTTATTCCAGTTTTGCTGTTTACAAAATTCCCAGCACCTTCAGATGACGACGAAAAGAAAGCTTGGAGACAGATTAAAGCAAAGATTAACACAAAATGTCGTGCTAAGAAGTTTGTTTGTAAAACTGAGAAAAATGAATGCTCTCAGAGTAGTGAAACGAAGGAAAATGTGTAGTTTTGATCATTGTTGTATTGTAATCACTGAAACCTGATTGTATATTTTTCTATTTTCCTGTTTGTTAGCATCATGGAATTTATTAGTTATGCATTTGTAAATTAATAAACCATAGTTAATGATTAACGGAATAAACGTTTGAAGCAACCTTACAAATAGTTCTTGTGTTTAAAGGGTGTTGTCGAGAAATATAAATAAAATAAAAATATCTCAGTAATCAACTTTACTGAAAGCCATTTTTCTAATCATAAATAAGGATATAAATAAGGATATATAAATTTCAGACGGTCAATCAACTGATATAAGTATAAAGTTAGTAGTCCCAACCACATTTGTTTAGCTTATCAGTTGTCTTTAAAAGAATTCGCGGCAAGTTAAATTTACAGCCGGCAATCAGAAAAAATCTGGATTTATTTCTTTATTTTGTCAACAAGTGTGAAAACTTGAAAAAGGCCGCTACTTAATATGAAAAGACAAAGAATTCATAGCCGATCCACAATCACAGGAGATGGCCGCAACGGGAGGTAGAAGAAGTACTCAACCCACCCCCGTCAAGTCCTTCAAAGCCAGGTTACATGGTAGACTAAACTGCTAAAGCAAAGATGAATCGATGTATGAGGAGAAAGGGTTGAAAATATAAAAAATATACAACTTCTTGTAAGTTATTTTTGATTCCTTGAAAGCACAAAGTGATTTTTAAACCCCAAACAATATTTTAATTTTCGAATAGCGACAACTTTGGTTGTTGTGCCGTTCGGTTGTCAACGAACGTGACTGGCCTTAGATCGAGAGCGTGGGAGCAACTTTGGTTTATTTTTGCCCACTATTTGCCAAAAAACTGCCGATTTGCTATGAGTAGTCTTTGAATTTTTACCCGTTCAAGTACTGCTGCTTTTAATTTTTATAGTAAAGCTAGCTCTCGAACGGTTTACGAGTCGAGAGCCGCTCAGAAACGGATTTCAGTGAATAAAACTTGGAATGCTTCTCGATGCTGTTCAAACGCTTTTAAGTTATTCTCAAACGCTTTTGCCAGCCCGTTTAAACGCTTTACAAGGGCCATTCAAACGCTTTTAATTTATTCGGGAACGCTTTTGCTTGACCGTTTGAACGCTTTATGAAGGCCGTTCAAACGCTTTTAAGTTATTCAGAAACGTCTTTGCTTGCCCGTTCGAACACTTTACAAGTATCATTCAAACGCTTTTAAAATACTGTCGAACGTTTTAACTAGTCCGTTAAAACGTTTTGTGCTAAGCGTTTAAACGGACTGAAGACCGTTTTGGAGACCGTTTAAACGGGTTTTGAATCCGTTTGTAAAAGCGTTAATGTACGTTTTCCCGTGTAAGGTCACAAATAAGCAATAATAATTTTAAATACTTTGTTTTTGACGTTTGTGATTCAAATGAAATGGGCTTCCTGTGGTAATAGGCAATCAAAGATTGCATTTTCTTGTAAAAGTTGAAATAAAGATTATAGATCAAGCTTTATAGCATTTGCTTTAGGGTTTGAAAAAACTCTTGCCCTTCAGTCTCCTGAGAATTATAAGGCTTTCAAGCTCAGTCACCACAGTGATATTTATTCAGATTCAGTAGGATTTTATAATTGACTTTGTAGTAGTGGTTCATAATTCTCAGAAATAGAATGCAAAAATCCCTCGAACTGATTTGATTCACATAAATACTGAAACATTTCAACATCCTTCAATTAAACTGGACATTGCAGAACATATTAAATGTAGGTTTTTTTGTCTTGACAGTATTGTGGCATCTTGTTTTTGTACTATGTAGAATAGAATGACCACAGATAAATAGTTGTCTTTACGTGAAACAAGAATTCTCTTTTCCAGGTTACACTAATCATGACTTTAGATGAAATTGTAAAACAACTCAAAACAACTACTACCTAATAGCAGAGCTCCCATTTCAATTTTAATATTTTTTTTATATTCTTGATTCAAATGAATTGGGCTTCCTGTGGTAATTGCCCAATTGTAAAGGGCTTGAAAAAGTTGAAATGAAGATTATTTTAAAAGCATTTGTTTTGGTTTGTATTTGTATGGGCTTGTAAGCTCAGTGACCTTAATATTACAGTAATATTCAGATTCAATGTCAGATTTCATAATTGACTTTGTAGTGGTTCATAATTCTTAGAAATAGAAAGCAAAAATCTCCAAAACCTTTTTTAAATTAATACAAGTAATTAAACCTTCTCAACATCCTGGATATTAGAGAACAACATATCTTAATTTGTCTGTCTTCACTATATTGTGACATCTTGTTTTTTGTGGTTCAGTGTTGTTGTTGTTTTGTTTTGTTTTTTAATGTAGAATAGAATGACACAATAAGCTTACTTGCCTCTTCCAGATTACACTGATAATACAATTTAAGCTTAAAGTGATTGTAAAAACGGCTACTTGAAATAAATAACAAGAAACAAGGAAATAAGCATTTTCAATTTGCATTTAAGGTCTCACAGGGCTCACTGAGTAACTTCATGCTTAATGTAAAACAACTCTAGTTCGTTTACATGAAAAATTCCTTCCTTTTTTCCTGTCAATTTTTTCATTAAATTACAGACCCAAACTTGAGCTGTATTTTATATACATTAGTGGGGTTGAAATAAGTTCAAAATCAATTTTTTACTAATTTTATTTTTAAAAGTAGTGCAAAACGTTCACCGTAAAACAAAATGTCATTGTACATTTCATGCCTGTACTTGAGTGTTTGTTAAAACTTGGCCATAGTTCAACGTGCATAAACGTATATTTTTTAAGTCATCAATCCCAAATAAAAGATAAATGATCAAATCAGTATAGGTACAAGAGACTTTTTGACATCATTTTTTGGCCAGGGTCTTTACCTTGAAGTGCCTTCCTTGTTGTCTTTAGAAGCTAAGCATAGTCCTCGCTTCATGTTCAATGCAGACGACTTTGGCTCTGAGATTTTTAAGCAGCTTTACTGAAGGCATAGAAGCTCATAGACTTCACGAAACGAAGAATACACGATCCTCAATGACTCATTCGTTATGAGAAGTTTTTTGAAGCTACGAATCCAACTAAAAAGTCGTCCAACTTTGAAAATGTTCTCTGTGTCCTTCGTCTTTCGAGCAGTTTTTGAGACGACACCGTACGTTGTTTTCGCTTCAACCCGTCAAGATTGGCACAATTTTTACGAGGTTTCGAGAATAATATTTTTAAGTTTTGCAAGTTAAAACTGCAAGGAAACTTGTAAATTTTCAGTTTTCAAAGTGTCAGCACTCGTCAAGTTGGCGCCAAAAATCAATCAGCATCGCGATGTACACAGACAGACGGACGGACGTACAGCCGTTGGGCTCCCTGTGTGTCCATGAAAAATCAACTGGATGGGTTACCATTTTTTCTTAGGTATGGTGCTCCGCGCGGGAACTCCGCTAATATTTGCCAAATGATAACGTTGGAGGGATCATGTACATATCACAAATTTAACTTTTGTAAAAGCCAATCGAATTCTAGGATTTTATATGACCTGTGAGAGATTACAAGGGAAAAAATAACAATTAATTCCCAATTCAACTTAGAGTTTTCCTGGGTCTAAAATGGGAATCTGTATTATCCAAACTTGTACAAGTATACAGGGCTAAAAATAACGGCCGGTCATCGGACAATGTCCGGCCAGGATTGCAACTTGACCGGTCAAATCTTTGCATTACCGGTCATTGTGACCGGTCACTTTTTAGCAGACATTGAACAGTTTTTAGACAGAAACGTAATTGTTTCAAAAGGGTTTCCTCAAATGCTCAGATAACACACAGTTTTAATAGCTGTGAGAGCTTAATGCGGTAATTATATTACAATAAATTGATTATATCGCAGTAATAAACATTGACAAAGTATGTCAACGGCTTTAAATTAAAATTCATGGTCTCACAAAAACAACAGCATGATCGTAGCCCCACACACAGAAATCAAGAACTTTATTTATCTGAAATGGTAGCTGAAAATGATTTATAAATGTGTTGTAATATAGCTGAAATACTTGAGCGATATGTTTTGGTGAACAACAAGAATGAATTACTAGTGTCAATGACGAATATGCAAATTACCTACCGGAAGGTAGCAAAAGGCTGTTTGTTTAAAACTAGATAACAATTGGATCAGAGTTGTAGATACAATCACAAAACATTTAATGTTCAAAAATTTCCCTCAAACAACTCGAAAATCTGTAAGACTAAAGGACAAAATATCTTTGAGAAAAGTAAATATCAAGATACTTGTAACATGATCGCTTAAGTGGCGACAAGCCGGCGGCCTGTTTGAATTCGTTAATTTTTTCGACAACTTCTTCGCATAACATTCCAGTTTCCCATTTACTGAAAGATATAGTATACAAGAAATGCCAATGGAAATAAAATCAACAATTCCAGTTTGCTTTAAACGTTTTATCAATCGTACAGTACACTGTGACATAATGTGGGTTTCCTGTGTTTTATCGATTGAGTTCCCGTTGTTTCAATATGGTGGCATGCTGAATACGATCGTGTGGTCTTGACTCTTCACTTCATCTTTTAAATACAAAAGAGTAGCCTAAACCATCAGAGTAAAATCATGATAATAATATATACAATGCTGTATGACTGACGAAATGCAAGTACATGGAAACGCATTGGGTACATCGGGTCTACAGCAAGAATTTACCACTGAGTAGGTCTGAGTAAAGTTCATCAAGGCTACACAAAGTCTCAGAACAACAAACAAAGAAACAGAAACCCCCCCAAAAACGAAAACACACAAAAAATAGTAATATATCCTCACTGCATACTCATTAACTCATCGTATAATTAAGTTATGGGAGGAGTCCGCGACTGATGAGGTAATAAGCATGTAATAAGGATATTGGCAAGTCAGTTTTGAGTTTGTTTTGCTTGGTGAAATTCCGGGTTTGTGTAATGAACTGCCGCATTCTCCTGTGGGACAATTTTCTTTTAATTTTTAAAATGGCCGAAAAGGATGCCCATGAGTTCCGAATTAGAAAAAACTTGTAGTTGGAAAACCTAGTAAACTACACCACCAACCACTATTGCCTAACAACCTCCCTCGTTGGAGACTTGAGCTGCGGGTTGATCATAGATTGTAAAGAAAACGCTTCCCTACTCTAATTTATGCTGCAAAGAAGGTAGAACTGAACGAAAACGTTTCTGGTTGAAATATGACGACGAAATTGCTGTTACTTTCGAGGAGCACAATGTCTAGTCGAATTCAATGACTTATTCCCTCTTAGGGATAACTTTTGGGGTTAAAAAGCAACAGAAATTCTATCGGTAGGGTACATGGCAAATTGGTAGCTATATTGGCTGTGTTTGCAATGGTTGGTTGAAAATGTCCATACATTAAGAAAATCTTTAGAGTCGAGGATAGCGGGAAAACGCTATTGTCTTTCTAGAAACAATCCCTTCAATGATTTGGGGGACACTGGAGGAAGACAAAGGGTGCACACATAACAAAGCAAATCGACTTCAAAATTCAGTGGTTCTGGTCCATGCCACGCTAGCGTTGATTAGGAATCTAGAGCTAGGCTCCTTCGGCTTGAGGCCAACACTTAGCAAAACACAACTCAAAACTAGTGCATAGGCTGGTCAACCGCCACCAGGGGAGGTGGGTGGGTCGCGAAAGTTCACGTTGTGCCGGCGTATCTTGAAGTGACCACTCCTAGATCGAGCAGGCTTATTTATACTCTGAGCTAATTAATTATGCAGTGAGAATAGTAATATATCCTCACTGCATACTCATTAACTCATCGTATAATTAAGTTATGGGAGGAGTCCGCTCCTGCCCTCACCAATGCACCCTGTATACGTTTGCCCAGGCCACGGCCCAAATGGACTAAAACAACCAAAGCCTAAGAACTCCCCATTTCCCTACAGAAGATTCCCATAATCTGATTCGCTCGAGTTATCAGCGATTAGCCGACCTGCCTGCTACTAGGGCCTTCCACAGCTCAGTAGTTAGGGCATCGGACCGGTAATCTGAAATTGTAGGTTCAATCTCCGTTGGGGGCGTGGATTAGTCCCAGTCTTCATTGATCAAACATATATTACCTACTAACTTCCCACTACTCTCTCCATTACTCAGATTCCAACTCCGAAAATCCGCACTCGTGAGCAGCACCCTCTCCTCTTTAATTTGTCAGTTATCACTGCAAACAGTAATAATACCAACTGAACTAGAATTGGAAATAAGATTCGTAGTGTCTCAAATTATCAAGGGTACTCGTAAGACTGACGCCAAAAGTAGAGAAATTACTCTTAGAAACCACCACTCACAACGAATGGGCGTGTACGGACTGCTCTTGTCCAGCTAAACTAGGTAGCAAAACATTGCTTTTCGTAAAGAGCCATGTGCGTTTTAAGGGATGAAACTGGCACATGGTACTATACCCACAACTATCCTGCGAGAGTAAATGCGCAGTCCACTGCTGGTGGGTTAATGCTTGTCGCAAAACCAAACTATTTGCAAACAGGTGAAACGTTTAAGGAATCCGAGTTGACCAGAATGCTAGAACATCAAGTTCAAAGAAAACCAATCTGTAATATAGGTCTTTCTATATTGCTCATATTAGGTGAAACGTAGAATAGCGGAAAAGGGAACCAACAAACGAAGAAAAACGCGATTCAAATTGATAAAAAACGCCAATTTTTCGGCCAACAGGCCCAATTTACCCTAAAGCAGTAACAAAAAGTTCGCGGCCTCATAGTCCAACTGACTTATCACGCCAAATTAAAAATCCGTCCGACGGATAAGTCATAAACAAAATTGTAAAAGTCAGCAACGGGAACTCTTTCACCAAGACCGGATGCACCTCGGTGGAATGTAGAACCAAGAAAACTATTCACTGAACCTAACAAAGGCAAATAAGAATGTGAAAAATGCCTTCTAGCTTTTGCGTTCGAGTCTTCTCACTTTCTTTTGTCCCGGCGAGAATGCGCGTACGAGGTATTTTGGAAAATGACCTTGAGAATATGAGCATGTAAAGACATGTCATTTCACCTGGTAGAAAAATGCAGGAAACCCGCAGAGCTTGGTCCCTCCGTAAGTAAAAGGAATTTGGAAAGAGTGCAAGAAGAGCTGAAGCAACATAATATCCGAGTTGCTCGGATCGGTGTTAAGTTAGGGTGCACGCCATATATTCCGAGAAAGGATTACTAACCAATTAATTGCACAATAGTATTTAGTTGTCGACAAACTAAGAATTCACCCAGGCGTAAACTATAGGTGCAAACATATACAAAAAGCGAAAATGAAGTTGTGCATACATTTTATTCTTCCACATAAATTCTTCTAAAATTCCAGACACAAGACACATCTATAAGTCTAAAATAACGACAAAGACGCAAATCAAATTTTGTTCTATCCACTTTATTGTTCCAGGGCTGAAAAATCAAGACCCAAAACGCAAAATACACAAGAGACAAGAGGCAAATGAAATGGTTTCCTACTCCATTTATTAAGCTCTTGAAACTAAACAACGGCACAAGACGCAAATAAAACTTGTAGTTTCTAAGTCGACATTTTATTCTTAATTCTATACGGACATAAGAAGTCAGCAAAAATGAAAGTAATCTCATTTATTCCTCAAGCTGCCTTCCTGCACGATGACTTGTCACTGTCGTTTCTTATTTCTTGCTTGGACAAATTCAACAAAAAACAAAAAACAAACTGAAAACAAAAACCAAACGCAGAGATGTAATTAAATATACCTCTCAACCTTTTCCGCATGTGCTTCACTTTTGTCTTTCGTTTGAATGCATGGCTTGTTGTTTGCACTCGACAGAAAGAATGCTGGTATTGTTACCTGCATGCACTGTTCTGCTTCAGTGATATTAACTAGTTTGTATATAATAGCGGCAATGAGATGTCCAATACAAATTACATGTACTCTTCTAAGCTTGAATTCTAAAGATAAGATAGCAAAATCTCTTGCTATCCCCGGATATAATGTATATTGTTGTTGCTATACACTCTCTGTAAATCCTGCTAAAAATTCTACTACTTTGACATGAACATTTTGCGCTGTCTCCGCTGAGTTTAAATGTGCCGTGACGAGACGTTTGTTCCTTAAATTACGACACAGTGTGTCTTAAAGGTCAAAATGTGTTATGAACCAAATGCGTTTATTGCTGACCAAATTCTAGCCTTACGGAGAACACGAGTTTCAGTCTGGGGTAATTAGCTTTGAATGGGCGAGTACATTATTAGACTAACCGTTTCTAGTAGAAAGTGAAATGCTACAAACAGAAAACAGTCGGTGTATCCACGTTAGCAGAACTGCTCCTCTAAAACTCAAAAAAGGAACCCAGCATGCTTTCTCTAATATATCAAATTTTTCTTGTCTATCTCCTCTCATTTTGATTCTTCTTCGCTTTAACTATGAGTCCAAGATACTCGACTTCTTCAAAAATGTACGTTTTTGCTAGGGATTATGGGACTTTAATCTGTGAAGTCAATACAGTAATCTTAAATCTTGATATGGCATTAAAACGTATTCCATCACCTTGCCATGTATTCCATATCTATGTTATACACACTACTGCAGGATCCACTACAGCGAATTAAAAACTGAATGAGGTGATTCATGAACACCTATAAACCCCGAATGCAAATTCCTCGCACCCAAAAATGCAAACTGGAAAAAGCTGTTATGAAGGTATAGACCTTTTAACATCAAGTTGTCTCCAAGAAATTGACCTCGCATCCTGAGGTTCTCTAGAATGACGAACTTAGGTAGCAATTTAGGTAGCCATAGGGGCCAACAGAGGGTAGGGTCCCCGGGAAAGAAAACAAGGCGGTGTGCCCTGTAAACGATAGACAGTTGTATAAACGATGCTCAACATAAGAGGCTCAATTTACCTTGAGATGCACGAAAGGGAACCCCACCCTCTGTTGACCCTAGGCTCCGAACTAGGTCCAGAATTAGAGCTTTAGCTAGCCCCCCCGAGGTCAACAGAGAGGAAGGATTGGGAAGTTAAAATGGGCCGAATGAAAAAAGGGGAAACATTCTACCAATGGCCATGGTACGTATTCGTTTCTTCTAGCGGTATCCCTCTGTAAATACAATGCTTCAAAATGAAGTAAACCCGTGGCTCTTCAAGCCACCTTCGCTAGCGGTACTCCTCTATCAATGCAATTCTTTAAATTCGCCACCCCGTGGCTCTCTAGGTCACCTTCGCTAGCGGTACTCCTGTATCTGTGCGATTCTTTGAAATTCGCAAACCCGTGGCTCTCCCAGCCACCTTCCCTAGCGGTACTCCTCTATCTGTGCGATTCTATGAAATTCGCAAACCCGTGGCTCTCCTGGCCACCTTCGCTAGCGGTACTCCTCTATCTGTGCGATTCTTTGAAATTCGCAAACCCGTGGCTCTCCCGGCCACCTTCGCTAGCATTACTCCTCTATCAATGCAATTCCCAAAATTCGTGAACCCGTGGCCCGGCCACCTTCGCTAGCGGTACTCCTCTATCAATGCAATTTTCAAAATTCGTGAACCCGTGGCTCTCCTGGCCACCTTCGCTAGCGGTACTCCTCTATCTGTGCGATTCTTTGAAATTCGCAAACCCGTGGCTCTCCCGGCCACCTTCGCTAGCATTACTCCTCTATCAATGCAATTCCCAAAATTCGTGAACCCGTGGCCCGGCCACCTTCGCTAGCGGTACTCCTCTATCAATGCAATTTTCAAAATTCGTGAACCCGTGGCTCTCCTGGCCACCTTCGCTAGCAGTACTCCTCTATCAATGCAATTCCCAAAATTCGTGAACCCGTAGCTCTCCAGGCCACCTTCGCTAGCGGTACTCCTCTATCTGTGCGATTCTTTAAAATTCAAACCTCGTGGCTCTTAAGGCCACATCAAATATGCGGATTAATTGAAGTTAAAACGTAGATTTAGAGCACTAAATAAACAAAGCATAAAACAAATAACTTTACGACTAACGAACTAACTGGAAACAAAGACCGAAGTTACGAAGCGTAACACAAAGCATGCAAGACGAATGCAAATTACCAAAGTAGACGCTAATGGCAGTACTGGCCGAGGTAACACAAAATATACAATAAAAGCGGTTTGGGTTAATGATATAAAGCTTAAAATTTATAGCCAACGAAAGTGTAAAAAACATAAAATAAACCACAAAGAAACAATTATGAAAAAGGAATAGAAACGATTGAAAGCCTACCCAAACCGGCGGGCCGACTGATAAAACGAAAATAACAAACTTACAGCAAACTAGGACGAGAAAAACCTAGAAGCGGCTACAAATACAAACGACCACTCGCAAAATTGGGAATAAACCCCGGGCAAACCAAGAGAAAATGTCCGAGTCGCAAACACTAAATTACCTCGATACGCCCGTTTACCAAAGCGAGCTGGTGCAGTTGTGCTCGCTAACTCTGCTAGCTAGCCATGTTAAGTTTAGACAAGCTTGGTAGAAAGGTCAGAACGTTGAGGCTGCTGAGAGTACTCAGAGTAAGAATCTTGAATTAGAGCTGGTGGCAGTTGACGAAGATTGGTAAAGAACGAAAGTTCACGTTGTGCCGGCGTATCTTGAAGTGACCACTCCTAGATCGAGCAGGCTTATTTATACTCTGAGCTAATTAATTATGCAGTGAGAATAGACTCCCAATGAATGTAGTGTTTGAAATGCACAATTTTTGTAAAAAAAGTTTGTCCGGACAAAAACAGGGTATGACCAAGCTAAAATTGATTTGGCCGGACATCGTGTCCGGCCACTGACCAGCCGTTATTTTTAGCCCTGGTATATAGAACAGATTCCCAAGAATTCCCTGGTTAGACCTAGACCCAGGTATTAGCCCCACATGTTTGACCCAGCTGGGAATTAACATTTTTTCCTTTGTTAGATGTGATATGGTTCCTGTTTTCAATATTAATCAAATCAAAATTATAAATATCAGATGCAATCAATATATGATAAGAGTCTCGGTGATTTAATTAAATGAATTAATTGTCTTATTTTCATAAAGTGCTCATAATAAACTTAAGATGTTCCATAATTCAAAAGGAATTGATTCTTTAAACTATTTTTCCAATTTCACCCATTTCCTGGGGGGTCCAAGATGGAAGCCTTCAATAGCCCTAACAAACCCAGAGGAAATCCTAGGGGGGTGTACTGCCCGAGACATAAATCCTACCCCCAGGGGGAAATATTTGTAGGGTATCCAAGGGGCCTTTTGAACAAAAACCTCAATAAGGGGGGAGCGGATATTAAATGGAATGGCCCAATTCAAAATGGCGGACGAAAAGAAGTGGCTAAGAATTCATCAACTTACTCGACACTTTCCGAAGTGGATACATAAGTTGTAGCATGTAAGTATACAAAAATCACCAAAAACCAAAGAAGCAAGATTTGTAGCAAAAGCCCTAAAAAAGCCCGGAAAAAGCCGGAGAAACACAAGAGTCTCTGCAGCGAAACGCTTTTTTCAAGTGTATTGTTTGCACTTACGGCTCTTAAAAAAATGATAACATAACATAAACATAGCACACAAATGATTTTTCATTTACAATCAGTTACTAACCAGTAATCCCGGTAAAAAAAAACACAAAATCCTTTGGTTGTGTGAAGCCCACCATGGCCACTTAGCCGACAACTTGACAAGTTGCAACCGCACAAATAGGAAATCTTCCCATAACTCCTTGCGACACGCACTCGTTCTCCTTCCTACTCGAACACCTTCGCACAGCCACTTCGAAAAGTGTTTTAATAAAGTGTTGAGAAGTGTTAGCTTGTGTTCTGGCCCCAAAAATAGGAAGTACAAGAAAGTATCCATTGGAAGGCGCAACACCTGAAAAAGAAAAACAAAACATGAACTATGTGGAACTAAAGTGTGAGAGAATGTGAGGCAACTGTTGGGCTACCTGTGGTGGGTTCTGAACATGCAGCCTGGCCTCGTATTCAAAATGGCGATCTCCAGTTAGAGTTTTTTTTTGAGTGTCAATCTAAAAAGTCAATTTTCCCATATGTTTTTCTTTTTTAATTTCAAACCTTACAACAGGAAACTCTTTTTTAATAACTGTTCTTGTGCATGAAACGATTTTTCAATGGCTGAGGCTTCAGAAATCGAAGAAGAAACAGTTGACAGTCAATTGACTCCAGAGAGTATAAAAGTAATTGCTGAGTCTGTAGGTATAGCGAACTTAAGCAACGATGCTATTAGCTTATTGATGGATGAAGGCACCTATAGACTTAAACAACTCACGCAGGTAACATTCATCATGTTGTTTGTAATTAATTATGCTGAAATTTACTCTTAAATGGGTCGCTCAGCTGATATATAATACAACTCCCTTGGAATGGTTAGTGATTGTTTACATTAATAATTATTCTGAAAAACCAGACCCTCTATTGTGCTACCTAGGATTTTTATGTTTGTATTTAGTGTAGATTTGTATGTTAACTAGGAGTCAGCAAAGTTTATGCAGCATTCTAAGAGAAGAAAGCTGAATACAAAAGACATTGATAATGCTCTCCGTGTACAGAATGTTGAGGTAAATAATAATTATTTACTGCTAGCTTGGGTAAAATAGAAAAACATTGCTACAGAGAGTAATTATATTGTTTAAATTGAAATTTGCTCAGTAATATTATTGAGCAAATCTCAATTTAAATAATATAATTATATAATTCTCCTAAAATACCATATAGCTAACTACAAAATTACTTTTGAATTTTTCTACCTATCCAAATTAAGGATTAATTTGGACAGTTTTCATTTAGGGTTTTCTAAAGAAAAACTGAGCAATCCAAATTAATGAGTAATTTGGATAGTTCGTGTTTGACCAATGAGAATGCAAGAAAAACAATAGAAGAAAGAATTCAACCAATAGCGCGGCGCATAGCATTCATTCACATCTGATTTTGTGGAGAAAAAATGGCGGAATGTTTTGGACTGCAAATTTGCTTTTTGCACCTACTAACTTAAAGTTTTCTGGTTTAAAGTGTTAGCGAATGAGGTGAAGAAAGTATTTATTATATTTTTGTGTAGTTTTTCTGAAAAAAATGACCCATTTTGAGAGAGTTTTTGAAGTCAGTTGAAATTCAGTTGGCTTTGGCGAGTATCGTCCTCGCTGCTTGGATGAAAACACTTTCTGAATGAAATTGGTAAATGAAAATGTGCAGAAAAGTTAATCATCCAATAAAATGTATTTCATGGACCTTACAGTGTATATTTTTATTTTCAATAAGATGTTTTTTTGCATTCAAAAACTCATCATGAATAATGTACTTCGTTATGTACAAGTTGTCTTGCTTGGTTTGCAAAGAAGCTAGCTAGATGAATCGTACCGAAAATGTTGGCCAGTTAAGCTTATATAATTAATAATTAATAGGACTCCACGCCTGTCCAATTTGAAAATAATTGAACTCAAAAAATTCCTCTGACTGCCAAATTGGACTCGGCCTACGGCCTCGTCCAATTTTGGCAGTCCTCGGAATTTTTTTGGTCCAATTATTTTCAAATTGGACAGCGTGGAGTCCTATTACATATACTAATTACTTTCTGTAGTGTTTTTCTATTTTACCCAAGCTAGTAGAGGTGCCCAGTGGTCTGTTTTTCTAAAGCTTGTGCATGCAGCTTATGTCATCTTTGGAATTAAGAATTTTGAGAATTTATGAGAATAATCTTAAGAGTTTACTAGAGTTATGTTTGATTTCTTGTAGCCTTTGTATGGTTTTCGTGTACCAGATTTTATCCCATTCAAGTTTACAAGTGGTGGTGGTAGAGAGGTATATTACTATGATGACCCTGAAATTGACCTTAATGATATCATCACATCACAGTTGCCACGGATACCAGTTGATGTGACCTTAAAGGGTAAAAAAAATGTTTTAATTCCTTTTTGCACCATTTCAGGCTCGTAACATAGTATATTTTCATCTCACTGATTCTGGGATTTTAAGGAAATTGTGATCCCTGAGTCCATATCTTTATAAATTTGTGATCCCTAATCCTTGGTGCAAAAAAACTAAGCTGATCCCTGATCCTGACCCAGTGTCCCTGATCCTCGATCCTACCCATTTGATTCCTGAGCCCTGGCCTCTGATCCCTGATCCTGGCCATAATTTGGGGCTTGATCCCTGATCCCATACACCATATTACGAGCCTGCCATTTGTATTGTTAATAGCATTAAGATTCCCTACTGGCAAAGTCTTGAGGGCTCTGCCAAACATCTGTTGAATTCTGTATTCTAGCTACCCTCCACAACTCTTGACAGGAAAACAGGTTTTGAAACTGGTTTTTGGATAACACAGTACTTTTATGCAATCCCATGAAGTATTTATTTATTTTATTTTAAGACTGAATAAAACTCTTGAAAACTATTGCATTCATCAGTATTTTTACATTTCTATTTCTGTCCTGTTTTGTCCAAGATTGCTCAACTCTATCTCAGGTAGATCATGTGAAATACATGTTCATTGTTTATTTTGAGATTGTAGATTACCAAATAACCTTGGCAGGATATGAAACTATTTTGATACAAAATAATACAAATCCATTTTACAAATTAATAAACTAAGTTGTATTATATAACCTTGAAACTCAGGCTCTGCATAAAACAAATGGATCTTTGTCAGAATCAGGTAATTCTGTCAGAATTTTTTGAGCAAATTGTAATTTTTTAAAACAATTTTGGAAAGAGCTCTGTAGAGACTTTCGGTGAGAGAAACACACTCTTTCAATGTTATAAGTTGGCTTGGAATGATGACATGTGCACACAGGATTCAACGTGTTGGCAGAGGCTTTTTTTCTTCCCTCTCCCCAAACAAGGAAGAAAAAGAGACCCGGGGAACATTAAGAGTTCATTCACCACCACCAAATACACAATTAATAAGCTATTATACTCAGATACACTGTATATACCTCTTTAAAAAAGGTTGTCAAAGGCAATAGGAGATAGGTCATCAATACTCTGAAGAACCAAGATCAAATAAAAATTGGCTTGTTTCTTCTATTTGTTTTGCTCAGGGCCTGATTGTACGGAGGTTGGATAAAGTTATCCACTGGATAAGAGTCATCCACTGTATAGATTTTATCCGCTGGATAAGGATTTATCCGTTGGATAGCTCACTCTTCGTACTACCGGCCCCAGAACTTTAGATATAATTTATATCTGAATACTACAATTTATTGGTAAAAACAAATAGGGAACCCTAACAATGAGTCATGGAACAATCCAGCCTATTTACTGTCAAGTTTGGCACTATCTTGGATTGATCAAAATCAATGAAAATTGAAAATGACTTGAAACAAAGTGAAACCTATCTATACAGTACCAGTAATCACCATGAAGCAACATTTTCTGTCACATCCAAAAGAGAAATGTTCAGGATAAAATTGCAACGTTTTTAGGGTCTAAATATTATTGTACAATGTAAGTAAATGACGGCATCAATTTTTTTGCCAGAGATTAGCTAGTTATTTATTAACTATCTTAATCTTCATTATAAAACTAAACAGTTTCTAATTTTCTTCGAGTTTCATCCAGTTGGGCCTTTAAATGAAAGCCCCTGGAGACAAAAGACTGAAAGTCACAAATTAGTAAAGTACAATTAACTGAACTGTCAAATAAATGTGAAGAATCTCATACATATTCATGTACAGTCACAAAGTGGTAGCAAAACGAAGAATTATACTACATAATTTTTGAGTCAGTTTTGTGAGCAGTGTGACTACTGCCTGCCAGTTGACTTGCCAATTCTTCAATTCGCCTTCTTTGATTGATAACTGAATATATTTAATCTGTTATAGCTCATTGGTTAAGTATTGAGGGACTTCAACCAGCAATTCCTGAAAATCCACCACCTGGTATGCATTCTTTTGTCTTTTGTATTGTTGTAAACATAGATCTATGCTTAAGTGAACAACAACAATAACCCCTAAGACAGTATTGAAATTTCTTTTAGTTAACTATGTATTAATAGTAAAGCTGTTTGGTTTGGTTACAGCACAATCTTGCAGTATTTTGATGAGTTCCAAAAGTACTTGCTGAAATCAATTGTCTCTTAATATTTGTAAAATCATGATATACAATTCAACTTTCCTTAAATAATCTCTGTGTGTTTAAGCCCAAGTTAAACAACAAAAGCAAGAAACCAAACCAGCAAGTGACAATAAAACAGGAGCTACCCAAAGTGTCCCACAGAAAAAACCTACAACAATATCTGAAATCACATCAAAATCATCAGCCAAAAAGGCATTGTCTAAGCCAATTCGCCCAGTCAAAACATCTGTGACAGGTGAAGCAAATACTGAAGGAGAAGAGAACTTTAAAGGAATTGTAACACATGAACTTTCTGTTGTAAGTAGCAAAAGATACTCTTAAAATGTTCTACTCTGATGTTAAATATTCAGTATGACGTGCTCAGACTGTGAAAAACAAATAATCTTAGTTTCATATCAAGTATCAAAAGTTGATGTTGTGTGCTATATATGCCATAACTGTGGCACGACTGACAGTTCATACAGAACCAGCTGTTATTAATGTTGTAGTATTGATTGCACATTTATGATTTTAAAATTAAATTAAAGTACTTTTTGTTAAATATTAGGAACAACAGTTATACTATAGAGAGATAACAGAGGCCTGTGTGGGGTCCTGCGAGTCAAAACGAACTGTAAGTCCCATCAGAAAAAGCATTCATTTGGTTAAATATTGTAAGTTGTGTTTAACACTGGATACCTACTAAAAGAATAAATGGGTGGCAAGGGTGGTGAAGCTGTTCGCCACTCACCTTTCGCCTCTGTGGTCAAGGTTTGATCAACATGGGAGTTGAGTGATGTATGTAGAGTATATCAAATGTAGTGGTAGTGAATGTGGAGTGATTGACACTGAAAAGCCCCTTCTAGAGAGTGTCGACTAAAATATTATTTCATTTATTATTTATTTATTAATAATAGTGTTGCTTATACTAAGAGGTTTGTGCCTTACGTAAGACACACTTTATGTAAGACCTGAGCAAACTTCTCAATATAAAGCACCTTAATTAAGCATCTTATATGCAAGGCATATCCTATTTCATTTGGCATTGTATAAATGGTCTTAATATCTAATTGATAAACCAAATGTTGATTGACTTAATGTATCCATTCTTTTATTTACCATTATTGCCTATCATCAGGAGGCACTTCAAAGCTTAGCTACAGATCCAGGCTTGTACCAGATGCTTCCAAGATTTTGTACTTTCATCTCAGAAGGGGTAAATTAGAAAATACTAACTAAGCTAATCAATTACCTACTCAAAAATTATTTCAAAATCTCAATGTTGGAATTACTTTCACTTAAGTGATGACAATCAAGCTTTATATTCAGCATGATATTCAGTTGCTCACGGATCATCCCTTTCCTCCTTTCCCTTCTCAGGATGGAAGCAGGGACCAGTTGCATAGAACTTATTTAATAATATTTTGATTCAACTGTTATTAAATAAATGTATCAGACTTTCAGCACAGTAAATTTGATGTTAGCAGAACTTGTCAGTCTGAATTAAGCCCAAGTGTTTTAGATCTTTTGACATAAATGCTGACAGGGATAAAAAGAATTCAATTACATAAAAGTGGTAATAATTTTGAACATCAGATAGTTTGTCATATGAACCTAGTCAGTATACATATTAGTTTGCCAACCTTTATTGTTTTAATTCTTAAATTTTTTTATTCCAGGTTCGTGTTAATGTTGCTCAGAATAATCTGGTGTTACTGATATACCTGATGAGAATGGTGAAAGCACTGTTAGACAACTCTACACTTTTTCTAGAGAAATATGTAAGGCATAGTCTTAATGAGTAACTTGTTCTTTTAATTATTGTGGTATCTCATGTACAACAACATTGCAGGTGGTGAAGTAGGCAACGTCCCAGGTCATACTTTAGTTGACACTGCAAAGGAATCTAAAACTGTCTACTGGGCAAAAGTAGATGCACTGCTGGGTGATCTGTTGGGCAACTGATTTTGTACAATATTTTTTTTAATTAGTTTTACCCAAGACAAGGCTTCATGAATAAAGCGTAGTCTGATTCATAACAAGACAAGAATTATTAGCTTTATGCATGTAGACTTGTCCTAATTTAAATGGCAGGTGAAGTATCTCTTGGAACTGGACTAAATTACTAATATTTGTACATAAACCTTGCCTGAGAATGTTGATAGTCCAGTCCCAATATATGCTTCACCTGCCATATACAAGGATTTAGAACAAGGCTACGTGCTAAAACTTTTGTCTTGTTATGAATGACTGAGATTTATGTGCATAGCCTCATTTTCAGTTGATGTTTTTGTAATAATATTTACAAAATAATTTAAAAAACATCAACTGAAGATGAGGCTATTGTGGCAAGTGAAGTGCATATCAGAAGTCAGCTATTGTTGCAAACTATATACTGTCTTATCATATAACCTCTGTTTGTTTTCAGCTTCATGAGCTTATTCCAGCTGTAGTAACTTGTGTTGTCAGCAAAAAGCTTTGTTCAAAACCAGAGGTTGACAATCACTGGGCCTTGAGGGATTTTGGAGCAAGACTTATTGCTCAGATTTGTAGGTAAGTTTTTTTTTATTTTCAAATTGTTGTAAATTCTCAATACTCAGGGGAATTGGCTAGTGGTATCAAGTCTAGTTAAATTCCAATGAACTGTTTCAATGTCTGATTTCCAATTGAAAATCACTATAAGATCCACTACACTTAGTACATGTACATCCAAATTTGGTTATTAACCAAATTTGGTCATTCTCTTCTGTCAACAAAAAAGTTAAAAATCATGAATACAAATACATGTAACTATTAAAACCAAAACAATATTTAGCCATATATAAATCATCTAATAATCACAGTCATATTATTTAATTCATTTGGAAAGTTGTTAGGTATTATTAAGGATTATTTTTCAGATTTTTGGTTTTGAATAACAGATAAGTAAATCACCGAATTTCAACAGGTGTTGGATGGTCAGAGTTTGCATAAGATCAAAAATCACTGTAATATACTTTTGGAATAAATAAATGATGGAGAGAGCTCTTAGCTAGGCCACTCACTGAAAGTTTTTCTTAATAGTTTCTTTTTGGGGGGAGGGAAGGTAAACATGCAGGTTTACTATTTTTAGGGTCTCAAAAACCCATAGAAATTACATTCACATGTACATGTATGAGGAAGAGACCAACAATAGATGGATTCTTAGTTTATTTGTCATCATCTGAATTATTTTTACAGATCTTTTAATTCAACCACAAACAGTGTTCAAACAAGAGTAACCAAAACTTACTGCAAGGTAAATTACAGCTGCACTATTATGTGATATATATATATATGCTAAAAGTAAACTCAGGTGGTGCAGGGATTTGGTTGGGAGAGTGAAGGCATTCATTTTATTTCCTGAGCCCACCTCTGGTCACCACATTTGACAGCTAGCTTTCAATCATCCAAAATATAGTGTATCAAAAGTGGCCCATTGTATTATCATGTTTTAGACTTAAAGTCAATTACGACACCCCACCCCTACATATAAACCCTACAGTACATAGCCAGTACTTCTTGTACTCAAAGTTTGTTATTAGACATTATTATATAATTACTAATGACGTAATTTTACCAAATAAGGATGAGAGAACTAAGCAAATACGAGGCTGCATTACATTTAGTTGGAAACTGGTTTGCCATATTTTTATGTAAAACAATTATTGAAAAACAGGGGAAACTAAGAAGCAGTTAATATATACTAAATCCTTAATTATTAGATATTTTCTGGTGTATTACAGGCTGACATTTTACTCATCACTCATGTTTTGCCAAGCCTTTTATACAGGACTCATAAAATATCAGCAGGTACAAATGTAGCAGTGATTCCAGGCAGTACATACTGCAATGCACAAGAAAATATCTAATAAGTTGTATGTGTACTGAATCACATATATAACAGTATGTCACATAAGATTGACAAATTTGTTTGATACGTTGTAACAAGAGGTTTGTGTTCTATTCATGATAGGCTCTTCAACAAAGTCGCGCTCCCCTAGCTACACATTATGGAGCAATAACAGGACTTGCTGAACTAGGACAAGAAGTAATCAAGGTTCTTGTTATACCACGACTAAAAACAGAGAGTGCCTTACTGTACAAAGCCTTGCAAGACGCTGATCCAGTGGAAAAAAATGCTGCTGAAAACTTGAAGAACTTACTTCTGGTAAATACTTGTAGTTGTAGTTGTGTTATTATTTTATTACATGTACATAATGGATATATTACATGCACTTTAATTGGTCAAGAACCATGTGTAATTACAGTACTAATGCATAAATGGTGTCATTGATTTTTATGTGTGCCCTGATTGGTTGAAATGTTTTATAATACAATACAATACAATTTTTATTTCTGCATTTTTGAAAAAAAATAAAATTATATAAAATTAATATCATGATACAAAACAAATAGATTCCATTTTTTCATGAGTCTGTACTTATACATAGAAGATGTCAAAATGTGTTGAGAACAAATCATGTCACTAGACTTCATCTTGTGGCATATTTTTTGACATCATCTATTAGAGTGCAGACACACAGGAAAATGGAATCTATAGTATAACATTATGTTAAATACATTACATGTATAATGTGGTAAAGTAATGCAGTAGTCTTCTTGAAACACTCCACTTATTGAGTGATCTTGCCCAAAACATATACATGTACATGTACATGAACTGAGTTTGTGAGATATGTTACATGTCCTCTCTCACTTGCCACAAACTGGCTTTTTAATCTGGGTATCCAGTTTTTTTCTCCCTCAACAGAAAATGAGCATGTTAACTGAGTGGTGTACATATATACATGTATAGAATATTGAATGTAGTGGTAGTACATGTAAGTGCAGAGTGATTGTCACTGAAAAAGCCCCTATTACTAGCTCTATTTATTTCTTTGTTTGTTGATTCACTTGCTCCTTGGTTTGTTCATTCATTGTTTCAGTATTTGTAAAGCCTGGCTCACTTTTGATTTGCTTAACAATTGCCAAAAACTCAGTTAGCAATATATATCAACCACACTCCAGCAATCATCCAAGTTAAAACAAAATTCATCTCAGTGATATCTGCAGTGGTCACTGCAATCACTAGGGTTTGTGTGTGCATGTGTACAATTTCTGAATGCAGCAGTTCACCTGTCATAAGGATTGCTGTGATCTTAGCAATCAATTGTGAACCAGGTTTTTAAACTTTGCTTTTATCATTTAGAAACACTGCCCTGGTGTGGTTATACGAATGAGGCACCCACCTGACATCCCAGAGAAATTTGAGGCAGATTATGGCAGCATTGGTCGCCTTTTATGTACCAAAGTAGCTCAACTTAGACAAGGATTGAGTGCTATGAAACCAAATGTATTGACTTTAAAGACTACAACAATAACACCTACAACACCAACAACTCCAGGTTCAACAAATCCTCCACTTCTTATTGTGACAACAGGACTTTTACCAACAACCCCTACAGGTCCAGCTGTAACTATAACAACCCCAGTTTCCTCGGCAACAGGAGCATCAAGTGCAGCTCCAGTATCTACATCTGTTAATATTACTAAGTAGTTTATATTAGTTAGTATTTAAATCAGATTTAATAATTATATTCCTTTGTAAACTTCATACATTGTACATTATATTCCAACAACACGTACTTGGCCTCTATGTCAGAAAGCATGTTCAGGAATAGTGAACAAACAAGAAAGAACTGCGCATTTAAACTGGTTTATGCTGCCCTCAATCAAAACTGTCTAGAATTATCAAAATGAATGGCATTTTAAAGGTGTGGTACATGTTTAGAAGAATATTTTACGAACTGTATTTTCTTTTTATTATTGAGAAAATAAAATAAAATTACCAATGTCTAGTATAGCTGGGCTCCACTGTTTAAAAGTAATGGTTTTCTTTAGATAATTTAGCCCAGGCTAACTATAGTGCAATTAACCTCGTTTCTAACTTCTGGGCCAAGAAATGTCATAATGTAATTAAGCTGTTCACCTTTAGATCAAACTTTTGATCAAAACCCTGGCTGGCCAAAGGCATTGAAAATTAGGACTTACAGTTAATGATGAGACATTGCTTTAGTTAGCTTCTTTTTGTCAGGTTTAACTTTTTTTTCAATGTAATTTTAATTTGTGGTGCCAAAAGCATCTTATTGTTGGGTGGAGTCATTGAGGAATGAGCTCTATTTAATGAAGGAAACTGGAAGCACCACAATGTCTGCAAAGAAGGCTAATGCAATCCTGTTGGGAAATAATCTTTTTGTTTGACATTTATTAGGATTAGTTACATAAGGTTTATTATATATAAGGTCTACTTTTTAGGAAAAAAAAACTTTTGGAAAGTTGACTGCAATTATATCTGCAGGGGCGGATCCAGGATTTTGAAATGGGGGGTGAATTTTTGTAATAATGTTAGAGAAATCAAATATTATTTTAATATTTGAGGGATTGGAAAAAGAAAAGAAAGAAGGGGGCTTTGAAAAAGTGGGGTGAAAATTCACCCATTTCACCTTCCCTGGATCCGCGCATGATCTGTCTGGGTAGGTTGCGTTTGACCGATATAAACCATTTTGACCACTGTCTATTGAGGAGTGGGGATTTTAATGAGTTGCATATATTTCCCTAGTCTAGTCTCCTTTTTTGCTGCATTTAATGTCTTCATGCAATGCCTCATCACTGACCCACTTGCAAAAAATAAAGAACAAATGCTGCAGAAAAGTCATTGCCTTTGCACCTTTTGATTTGAATGTTTTTTCTCCAACATTACCCAGGGGTTTATCTTCTTGTTCTGCATTACAAAGAGAAAATCCTTTTGATGACATAATGAAGAGAATGACTAAAAAATAATTTTTGATAAGCAGACAGCTTCATTAACATTTACTTTGAATATTTTTAATGATGTAAGTTCCAGTTTTTAAAAGGGACTCCTTGTAACAAGCACCCCTTCTTTTTAAACCCATTCAATTTTTGCATACCATACCATACCACTTCCCCTATTCTTAGGGCCTGTTTACATGAAGATCTAAATCTAAATCTAAATCCAAATATGTAACTGCAATAAACTCCCTAATGGGAGGATCACACTACTGGAAGGGTCAAAACATAGCCCTCCTTTAGTCATGCAAACTCAACAAGCAAGGGTCAAAGGTAGGGCTAGCATCATGGCTCAGCCGCTAAGCTTCGTAAACAACAAAACGGCGGGAAAGCATTCTCTTTTGGCATTACATTCAGTTTTCCTCTCGTTAGGGACCAGTCATTATTTACAGGGAGGGGGGGGGGGGGCTGGTGGAAATGAGAAATGTGATGCACAATTTTTGATGGCCCCACCCCCCTTTCCACATACATTCTCTTATAACAATAATG
This sequence comes from Telmatactis stephensoni, assembly GCA_029948255.1. Lineage (NCBI taxonomy): Eukaryota > Metazoa > Cnidaria > Anthozoa > Actiniaria > Isophelliidae > Telmatactis > Telmatactis stephensoni. The sequence continues at coordinate 25,252 of JALIZF010001106.1, read as the reverse complement.
CAGTGTGTGCATGAAAAATGATGCCCCCCCCATATTTCCACCAGCCCCCCCTGTAAATAATGACTGGTCCCTTAGCATCCTTGGCTGCAGTTTTTCAGTGCTGTGGCCTATTATTACCGATTGCTCAAAGACATTATCAAGGCTGTCAATTGATGTAATTTGAGATAGCCCTCCTCCTAGAGTGATGGCACTTAATCCGTGAAATAAAATCTAATAGTTAGTGTCTAATAGTCGAATCAAAACAAAAGAAAACAATGGAAATATTGTCTACTAATATCTGTTAGACTAATATCTATTTCACGGATTAAGTGCCATCACTCTAGGGTCACCCTACCTTGAGCGCTTACATGGCTTAAGTAAACAAAAAGCTGGCCCTCCAAGGAGGGTCACCCTACCTAGTCGATAGGGTAACCCTACCCCTAGGGTGACCCTACCTGACGTAAACAAAACCATGAAAAAAAAATAAAGGAGGGTCACTCCACTAGGAGGGTGACCCTATCTCCACGTTGATGGCCAAAAAACACAGGAATCCCATAGTTAAAAAAGGGAAACAGCAAGTGAAAATTATTGAAAAAATGAAATGGCAAAAATGTCAGAAATATGACAAAGAACCAATTTCCTTTGTTTCATTTCTTGATTTTCGGTCAAAATGTTTTATCTCAATTTGTTGTTCTCCAAATTTGTGTATTTTCTTTGTTTGGATCCACACTAAGCGTGAGTCTATTTAGCGCTAAAATAATCAGCATTTTTTTCCGTGTTCAAAACCTTTATAAAACATAAAACAATAAATTTCTGTTATCACGTGTTAACGCATAAGAGGTCACATGGAAAAACATCTGCTATCACGTGTCCAATCACGTGTGAGATCGGCTCGGGCAATGACAAGATTGACGGTTGCCATGGACGACTGATAGGGTGGACGAAAAGTGACGTACTTATCATGTGATGTGTTCTTGTCCTCGTGGTCAGTTTCGTCGTTCTTCTCTGCTGTTCACATGACCAGTATATTTGACCCCATGACCAGCGCTTCGCAATCTACATCCCCGACTCTGGACATGCTCGATGGCTCGTTAGACTCAGAGAAATCAGCCCTACACGAGCCCAAGAGCTCTGATCCAACACAAGTTTCGCCAGAACCAGAAACTGTCACGGTGACAGTGTCTACTGTGGGCGATGAACATGGACTTGTTGGCCAACAAACCAACTCGCCCTTCGTTGCTGACCCAAATGCCATCCAGTTCCAGTATCGAACAGACAACAATGGTCAAGTTCAGGGCACTGGATTTGATGGAGGGAGCCAGCAGATTCGAGTAGTGCACGTTCAATCCACCGAAGGAGTTGGAGAACGAGTCGATGGCGCCGGAACGCCAACTAGCTTTGTCACTCAACCTCCTCAAGTTCATGCACAGACCGTGATCCAAAGTCCCTTTAGCAATGGATCTTCCCCTACCCACCATTCAGATACCGATGCTTCCACAGACGCCAACCGATTCACGTACTTTCATTCTCAAGCTGATGCAGCGGCTGGAGGAAATGTTGTCCAAACTGGAACAGGAGAACCAATGGATTCAAACAACACGTACGCTGTTCGAAGCATTCCTGTATCACTTCAACAGCCTTCTTCCCCTTCACAACTATCAGGTACAATAACCATGGCGGAAGCTCAGACAATTACAACTGTGGGCACTGCTGCAGGTATGATTGCTGTGTCTCGTCTATAGTTTAGTTTTCATTTGAATTATCGAGTTTTCCTCTGACTTTGTTGTCTGTCTTCTACAAGGTGGCTTTTACGTCATGATGTCGCCTCAAGAAGTCATGCAAACTGGAACTCAAAGAACTATAGCACCAAGAACCCATCAGATGGGGAGGTAACTGCTCTTGTAAATCTAAAACAAAATTCCTGTCCTTCCTGTTTTTCAGGGAATGTGGATGCTCAATTTTTTTGTTACGTGCTTGTAAACTACTTCACCCCCGCCATCTTCAATGGCTTGGCTTTGCAACGAGATAAATCAGGGCACAATTTTATTTGAAATTCTAAAAAAGTAGCTGTATTAAGTTAATTTACCGAACTTAAAATCGACCATTTTTAATAAGTTTAAGGAACCTTCAAAAGTATTGAAGTTCTACTATTCGTTTTGCATACGTGATACAAGCTTCGAACGATGCGACGCTAATGTATAGTTGGACAAAAATGCAAATGCACTCTTAGTGGTTTCTTGTTACATAATGAGTCAAAAAATAAATTGCCTCAATGTCAAAAATCCCGATAAATAAACTTCCAACATCCAACAGTATCCGGGTCGTTTGTTCAAGTTGCAGCATTTCTTTCGAAAATAAGAAAAGTCGCTCAAAATGAAAAGCCCTTCTCTTCTGAAAGAAAGAGGCGAACAGCTGCTGAATTCTCATAATCGATTTCGAGGGGAAGTCGCTCCACTGTTGTTATCGTTTGTACTCAAATTACATCACTAACTGCTGTACACCTAAGTTTTGTACACTTTCTACTCTGTATTGTCACATGTTCGGTGTATTTTGCCATGTGACTTACTAGAACATTGGAATCTATCATATGACTAAGCCATCCATTGTTCAGACATCATGTGACTCGATTGAATCATGTTTTACAACTCGCCAGTAATGCCGTGACATTCACATACATGTTGATGAATACATGGAGTTAGAAACAAGGATTTTTCACATTTCTTTCCCCAGTAAAATCGAAGGGACAAGAGGAAGAGACGACAAAAGGCGTGAGACTCATAACGAAGGTAATGTCTGTTGAACAGTGGTGTATGCTAATTAATCAATGCACACAACTCGATTTACTTGATTTGAAGTGACCATTTATAATTCTGTAGTAAATTGAAAGTAAAGTTTGTTTTCGACTAAAATCTTTTATAGCTTCTGCTAAAATGGGTCTTTGAGTTCTCTACTGTATATTCTATGCTATATTCTTGAGATTCAACAAATAAGAAACTTGACATCCTGGGAAATATTTGAAGTGGAGATGAGAGGTATCTGCAATCAACCAAATTTTAATACTTCAAAAAGAGTCTGATTATCAAATATAAACAACAATATTCCTCCTACATGTAGTTATGAAAATATGATTCATTGGTCCAGATTTTGACATGTCCTTGGTTTAATACCTAAATACAGTTAGCATAATTGAGTAGAAACAAAACTAGTTGATGATTGAATGACTGTTCTTAACTAAGCATAACATGTAATATTTTGTGATGAACATCAGAGGTGTTGAGGATTTTTGGTACATCACCTTGAAATAACCATATTGTTGTGTTTTGCAGTTGAGCGACGCAGGCGTGACAAGATAAATGGATGGATTTCCAAGTTAGCTAAAGTTGTGCCAGACTGTGCTTGTGACCAAACAAAGGCTGGGCAAGTAAGTCAGAAACAAGTTATCAAGTCTACGTTCATCCTTGAAAATCCAGGAGTATTAATATTGAGGCTCATTCCTTTTTCCCAGAAAAACTATGATGCATGAATACCAAACCCACTTATTAATACCCCATGGAATTTTATCTGTTAATGTATTCCAAAACTCAGGTTCATTATGGTTGTTTTTGAATGGTTACTGGAATTTTTCTCCATATAGTTTATGCAAATTTGTTAACCTTATTGCCTGTTTTCAATCACCTGATAAAAGTCCTTCAATCTCGTGATGTAGCTTCACATGACTGGAAAACATTACCCTTCATGTGCTCTCAACCATTCAGTATTCTATTGAAAATTTGTCATTCAGCTGAGAAAAATGTTCATGAGAGTAGATATGACATCTGTTGCAAACAGGCAATTGGGTTGAACTATCAGAAATAAGATCCAGGTCAAGATCAAAGACAACATTATACACAGCATTTCCAGGGTATTCGTTCTGGAAGAGACAAATAAGTACCAGAATAATACCCTTGGGTAATACCATTGAGTATGGTATAAAATGACTTCAAATTAATTTGAATTTCTGATTGAAATCAGAGTAAAGGTGGAATACTAGCCAAGACTGTAGACTACATCAATGAAATCAGAACAGCCAATACAAGAATGGGAGAAACAATAAAAGATAACGAGCAACTGGCTATCGACATGGAGTTGCTAAGACAACAAAATGAAGACCTGCGACAAGAAAATGTGATTCTAAGAGCCCAACTCCAACAACATGGCATTGATCTTGGAGCTATTGTGTCTATTGGACAACCAACCAACCAAGGAGCTCCCACTGGACATTCTAGTGTCTAAAGTAGTTATCTAAATAGATCAAATTTTGCTTATAGAGAGAATCTAGTATTTAGGATAGTGTACATCAATAAGGTAAAATAATGAACTTTGTGAGACACAGAGTTCCAAGTAACAGCAGGTATGGAAGGAACAGTTGATCTGTGATATCATGGAAATGCAACATGGCATCAGTGAAAGTTGTCAGAAAAGCTAAGAATACCCTATTGGCTTGGTGTACACTTGTTTTTCCTTGTGAATATGTAATCTTTGTATGTAAGATTTTTTAAACAATGTATATAAAACTCTAACAAAGTAATAATACAAATTAAGCCGGCCTACTTTTGAAAGTCACCTAGCTACCACTGTGTTTTAGACTTGAGTGTTTGACTAATGTTCAACTGAATTTACATGTTGAAGCAATGCTGAACAATTTATTAGTTATCATTGTTAACATTTAACACATTCCAGGTTAATACTCTAGTCTAAACACAGTCTAAAGTGTTTACATGGGGGGATTTCTCTGGGCTTAGTTCATCACCAGACAAGTTTTAAATGATGTAATAATTTTGTATGAGACATTAACTTGAAGACTGGGAGAAGAATTTGTTTACACAAGTATTTTCTACCTATAAGGACATGGTCTTTTTGGCCCCAAGCTGAAACTTGTCCCTTAAAGACAGTGAACTGAGGCCAGTATGAAATTGTCCATGTTAGTGCATCCTAAGATACTACCAAAAGGACAAAGTATTTTGAGTAGTGGATAATAGTGATTTTGTTTAGAATGATTTTATTTAACCCATGAAAAATAAAATAGTATGCATGATAGTAGTAGACTCCAAGACTATTATTTTCTTTAATTTGTTCTTTATCAACAAGTGCAAACTAAATAGTCTTCTTTCCTTCACAGGTTAAATAAAATCACTATTAGTGTGCCTATTCTTTCATGGGTTGAATAAAATCACTGTAACAAATTGTGTAGTTCCAGAAAATGTCCATACCCCCACCATGGAAGGAATTGGAAATTCTGAAGGAGAGGGGGATCAGAGAAAGAACAAAATTACAGAGTTTGTATGGAAGAAAACATAAGTTCCAGAAGATGGGGGGTCCGTTTACAAATTCCCTCCGTGGTGGGGGTATGGATATTTTCTGGAACTCTACATTGCTGTTCTGTTTACACTTGTAACCACCAAAAAGCAACATGCCAGTAAATAGACACTGCACAGTTTATGGTTTCTTACATTTTTGTGATGAATTCACAAATGAGAATATTTCTTGTATGGGTACTTGTTCATTGTTTTCCAAAAGAAAGCAACCCTAAATTTGAAGTAGTTACCACTTGACAGACAAGCAGCAAAAGGGGCATCAGCCCTCATTATAGTATTGATGAATAGAGGAAAAATTATGTGGATAGCTTCTATGTTTTAACAGAAAGTAATAATTTTGATTTTTTTTTTTTTTTTTTCTTCTTCAGTTGATGTCATTTATATTATTGTGAAGTTATATAATAGATGTACATGTAGAGCTCAAACAAATATTAATGGAACATACAACTAGACTTAAAAAGATGAAGACATTAAACATTTTCTAACCATGAAGTGTTTATTACTTTTTTTAACAAAGAAACATTAATTTTATATAAATAATTAGTGGTTTTTCTTCTTTCCACTTTCCTTTCTGTATTCATGTCTACAAATTGAAAAGAACATGATTAAGCAACTTAGATTTTTCTTACGCACAGCATCCTAGTTTTCAAGTTGTAAAATATATTCAGGAAAAGGATAGACCGCATTATTGTATGAGAGAGATGGTGTCAACAGCAACTTTGGATATAGCAACAAGTGATATCTGGGGTAATTTACAGACAGCCTTGAAGGACCTGACTATTACCCAAATCAGGCCATACAGTGTATGAATTTTGGCAGGTTCTTTCTCCCAAAAAATAAGGGTTTTTCTTTTTACATTTTCATGAGACACTCAATAAATGTGATTCAAGTGTTTTACAGTCAAAACGCCTCAAGCTTACCCCCATCAATGAAGATTCAATTCACTTTTTGCATTATTGAACAAATGAAGTCATTATTCCATTTGAAGTTGCATTATTGAAATCAACGTGCAGTAAACTTCAAATGTTACCTCACAAATGAATATCATGATTTTTATATCTGTTTATTTAAATGACATTGCAAATAAACATTATTTAGCTACCATTGCTAAAAGTAGCAATGACAAGTTACAGCCAATTAAACATCTGGTCAATTACGTTGTGCTAATTTCAAAACAAACCTTGATGTGAAATTTGTAAAAATGAATAGAATCTTTGATGTTTGAATCATTTTGACTGTAAGAATATGTGTATAACTATAGTACATTGTTGGAATATATGTTGTGCTTTTCAAAAGTCCTGTTAACTTTACAGGCCCATTAATTTACAGAACAAATTATGAGAGTGCATAAGCAACTGTAAACTTTACTGTGAAAATCATAGAAATTGAAATTAACATGGGCTTCAAGAAACACCTGATGATATACTTTATTAAATATGTCAATAGGCCCTAAAGTTAATAGATCTTTCAAGAAACTGGCCCCTGCTCCCTAGCTAGAACTCAGTCTTCAACCAGAAAAGTTTGTGATATTTGATACTTTTTCAAATAACTATAAATAGTTATTTCAGATGACATGACAACTGTTCAAAGGATCCACGTTTTATAGACCTATTTCCAAAATATTATCTAATACTGAATTTCAAGACAAGTCTTTCACTGACTATTTTACCCTCCAGTTCATCGAAGCTGCCACTTTGGACATTTACTTTTATTACCCAACTCGATCATCATAGACATTCAAGTAAAAATTTCATATGAATACTAAGGAGTTAATAGGCCTGGATCGAGCAAGTAAAAATATCCAGCAGTAGAAAGTCACTCTAACTTGTTACGACCTCTTGTTGCCCAATAATACATTGCCCATAGAGTTAATTTCATATGACTGGAAAACTCAGCACACTGGCACAACACAGTACAGTTACAACAATAATTTTGAATGTTTTTATAAACATAAAGCTAGAACTGACATGGTCATGGTACAGTACAGTAAGCTAGTTCCCAACTCATACAAAAACTTCTCTAATACACTATGGTCTTGGTATGCAATATGCAAGAAAACCAAGAACCACCATTTTTGAAATAAGGTATTATCTCATAGTTACCTCGACTGCCACCGTGGTCCTTGGTTCCAAACCCTCCCAAATGATGGTAGCCTATAACAAATTCACCAAATTTTTAACAAATATTGTACTTTGTATGTCAAGAACACATAATAACAATTTTTACAGTTGTAAAGTTTGTACCAGTCATCATCTGTTTCCTTCTCCCTGTCAAATTTTGCTCCTACTCTGTTGGGATTTTGTGAAGCCTTTTTCATTCTTTTTACTGAGAAAAGAAAGAAATGAAATCTTAAGCTAGATTTACACTGCTAATAAATATGACTTATCAATGAATCTAGCAATACTTTAAATTGCTAAACACCATATATCCAATGACTATCATCAATGAATCTAGCAATACTTTAAATTGCTAAACACCATATATCCAATGACTATCATCAATGAATCTAGCAATACTTTAAATTGCTAAACACCATATATCCAATGACTATCATCAATGAATCTAGCAATACTTTAAATTACTAAACACCATATATCCAATGACTATCATCAATGAATCTAAAGTTATACTTTACTAAACACCATATATCCAATGACTATCATCAATGAATCTAAAGTTATACTTTACTAAACACCATATATCCAATGACTATCATCAATGAATCTAACTATACTTTACTAAACACCATATATCCAATGACTATCATCAATGAATCTAACTATACTTTACTAAACACCATATATCCAATGACTATCATCAATGAATCTAACTATACTTTACTAAACACCATATATCCAATGACTATCATCAATGAATCTAACTATACTTTACTAAACACCATATATCCAATGACTATCATCAATGAATCTAACTATACTTTACTAAACACCATATATCCAATGACTATCATCAATGAATCTAGCAATACTTTAAATTACTAAACACCATATATCCAATGACTATCATCAATGAATCTAACTATACTTTACTAAACACCATATATCCAATGACTATCATCAATGAATCTAGCAATACTTTAAATCTAGTGGAACCAGCCAACCAGAATACTTAGTTATCAATGGTACATGTCAGTTCCTAGTCTCCTTTGCAGCCTTTTTTTGTGTCATCACACAAGGCTTAAACTCCCCAAAGAGAGTTTTTTGGGGAGTTTAAGCCTTGTGTGACAACACAAAAAAAGGCTGCAAAGGAGACTAGTCGGTTCCTGGTATTATCCAGAACCAGTCCTAAGAAACAAGGTGTACCACTTAAGAACTAGTCATTCTGGCTGGATGCATATGGTTCTACTAATTAAATGAAAAATGCCCCATACATGTCTTACCATGTTTCTTGAATTCTTCCAGGGAAGGACCTATTTCTATATTAGAACAAGTCTATCACAATGAAAAAAAGCAGTTTGTGAAATGGATATTCATGGTAGAGTTGTGAAAGTATAAGGAAATAAGTTCAAACAACTTGTTTTTCATTATTGTTGTCAAATATATATATCCCACTCAGGATATTTGCTCTTTCTTTTCATCCAAGTCAGTGTTGGCCTCTCATGTTCAACAAGAAGTAAATGTAGGGTTCAATCATGGCTGAGAGAACCTTTACAAAATAAATTGATAATAAAACCATATGTAGATACATCCTTAGCCTAAGTCTGACTCAGCTAAACAATGGTATCATTCAGGGATCTTTGTGTTCTACTGAGTCAGAATGAGTCAATTGCAAGATGTATCTGCATGATTACTAGCTTTATGCAAAGGTTTCATCAAAAACTGAAGACAAAGAAACTTTCTTTTTGCAGACTTTATTTAATTATTGGTCTTCGTATCCAGTCTGTATAAGACAACATAAAGAGGTAATGTAATTGCAGGGCCGAATCCAGGATTATCTTCAGGAGGGGGTGCATCATCTTCAGAAGGGGAAGCACCATCATATAAATTGGAAACTGCCGAGAGGGTATTAATTTATTTTGGAAAAATATTGAAAAAAAAGGACTCATCATTGTCTCAGGAGGGGGTGCGCACCCCCTGCACCCTTCCCCTAAATCCGCCCCTGAATTGCAACCTCTGGATAATTCAAGGATATTACACAAGTTGTGTATCTTATCTAGTGCCCTGTATAAACATACCATTTTATTAGTTTCTTCTTCATCATCATCATCTCTGAGCCATGGTGGTGTAGCACCTTACAAATTGACATAGAAAGTTATAGCGACTAAAATATTAGTGGTAAATGACTGACAAAAACTGACAATAATGAATACAAGGATTAAATAATGGATGGAAGGAAGATATTAAAGAAGGAAGGAAGGATGGAGAGAAGGGAGGGAGGGGGGGAGGAAGGAAGGAAGGCAGGAAGGAAGAAGGAAGGAAAGAAGGATGGATGGAGGGAGGGAGGGAGGGAGAAAGGGAGGGAGGGAGGAAGGGAAGGAGGGAGGGAGTTAAGGAAGGATGGATTGATGGAGGGAGGGAGGGAAGGAAGAGAGGAAGGAAGAAAGGAAAGAAGAATGGAGGAAAAAGAGGAAAGAAAGAAGGATGAAGGAAAGGAAGGAAGGGAAGAGGAAAGCAAGGAAGGAAGGATGGAGGGATGAAGGGAAGGAAGAGAGGAAGAATGGATGAAAGGAAGGAAGAAAAGATGGATGGTTGAAGGGATAGAGGGAAGGAAGGAAGGGAGGAATGATGAAAGAAAGCAAGCAAGGAAGGAAGGAGTTAAAATAATAAATGAATTTATGCATATTAACTCACCAGTATGTACATTTCCTTCACCAGGTCTAAGTTTAGGTGGTTTTATACATGTCAGATTATCATGACTAGAAGCTGTATCAGTCTGTACACCAGTTAAACTATCCATAGAGACTGACAAGGAAAATAGAAAATACATTCTCAATGGCTTTTCATTTGCACCATAAAAAAATCCATTTGCAGGATGGTTTCATTTGACTGTGCAACTACCAATTTTATTGAAAATGCTCTATGAATTTTCCTTGAATTCTTAATCAGATTGTCTTTGTAGCAGATAAAAAGTAAACTGTATACATGTGCCAAAACTTTCAGAGCTCAGTTGGCAGAAGAGCAGCAAGCATTGAAACGCAAAGGATTTGTAAACACCTTTAGTTTTTGTGTTGTTGTTTTTATTTGTTTTTCTTTCTCTGATTTCCCTTTGTTGCTTAGTATAGAAAATCACACGATCAAGTTTGAGTACACTTTTCTATCAATGAGACATGCAGTCATTAGGTTTATTTATCAGGTGATCATTTGGTGTCAGATATGCCGGCAAACAACTCAGCTGAATTATGTTAACAGGGGTTTCAAAATAGGCAATGAAATTTGTTTCAGCCCTTCTCTCTTATTGACTGTTACTAGAGAGTGCATTACACTGATACGTTTATATAAATCTGCTATCACGTTACTGGCAGGTACGATTACCGGAAACTCTCTTTTATCAGCATCTCGTTTCAAATCTCAACACAGGAAACCCAAGGTACTTTTTTATCAATTAAAATTGATTTATATATTCATTTACGATTCTTAAAAGCTGGGCTCCCTGTGTAATTTGCAGTATTCAGTCTAACTTTATTGACTTACCATTGCTAGGCCCTGGGAGTCCTTCATATAAATCCATTTCCCAGGGAAACCACTGTTCAGAACCTTGTCTGAAATTGTAATATTCAAAAAAATTTTAAAAGATAAAATTATCGCCATCATCATCTGGATCATTAAACTCACAGTCTTCAGATTTCATCAAATATATTTTGAATATTTTGAATAGTCACAAATTTAGTGTTTAGTCTAACTCGATAATTATTGAAGGTTCTAAAAGAAATGTTTCTTTTGGAACCCTCAATAATATTTAGTTTTACTAAACAACAAATTTGCAAACCATTTATAATGAATGTTATGATCATAATATCCTAAAGGCAAATATTATACACCAATCTGACATCTGAGACTGAGTAGGTAGCTGTGTTGAACAACATAGAATGTCCAAAGATAAATATGCTGCAGTCAAACCTCCCGTAAGCAACCACCCAAAATGTCTAGTTTTGGTAGCCACGGTCATCTACAATTAGTGTTAACACTATTAGGGTCTAAATTTTAAGTCATGTGCAAGCAATTTACTCTCATCAATGAGCTTTTATCAGGTATTTTTAAATTCGTAAAACAAAAAAGAATTACCATAGCTGGAAAGAGCATGTTAAAATTAACAAGATGGTGAAGTTTGAAGGAATTAAAATTATCCAATTTAACTTGCGAGAATATGAATTTTTGAAAAGTGTGAATTTGTAAGAAAACCTTTGCTGGTAGGCATCTCTTGCCTACCAGCGAATGTTGTCATACAAAATTTCGATTTTGGAAAATTCACATCTTCGTGAGTTTGAAATTACTTCATTCAAACTTCACAGTTTTACTAATTTTGATGTGCTCTTTCCAGCTATGATAATTACATTTTTGTACGGTGACTTTTGGAATTACAAGATAAAAGCTCATTCTCGATAAAGAGTTGTGCATATTTTACTAATAATAAGAGTGTTTCCTCAGCATATACTGAGTATTAAAAAGTAATCTTCAAATAGATGATAACAAAGTGGTGGAACTTGCATGGCAAGAGGACAGATTGTGTATCAAGTGGTTGCTTTCAGGAATTTAAAAACAATTGTTTTTACAATGACAATCTACCTGTCCAGCTCTAATAGTGGTTGCAGTCCCTTACGAGAGGTGGTCACTTACGTGAGTTACCAATTATGGTGATATTGCTTACTGGTCTTTTAAGGTGCAGTCACAAATTTTAATCACAAGAGTGGAAATTTTGGTCACAAGTGCAACTGTATTGTTACAATTTCGAGGCCTATGGTTCTAATACGTATGTCAAAGTATTTAGTAATAACTGGATAAATAAATATAGTAACTTGTGTAGGATTGAAAATGCTTGGAAAACAATTTCATTTCCTAGGTGGTTGGTTGGTTCAATAACTGGATAGTAACTTATATGCATAGGGGCAAGTTGGCAAAATGCATAGGTGAGTTAACACCAGCGAGTCGGTCCCTGGGGGAGTTAACTGTAAACCATTTGTATGGGAAACTTTTGGTATTTTATGAAAACTGGTCTCACATTACAGAGGTGGTCACTTAAGGGAGCTGGTTGCACATGATGGTAGTTCAATGACATGTTTTGACTTTGAACTAATAATACCTATTTTCTATTTTAGTCAGGAAACACAAAAGCAATTAAAGAATTCCATTTCATCACTGACCAACCATTTGACCATTAATATTTCTTGAAACACATTTAGATCTTTTACTTTCTTACCTGTACTTGAATATTCCCCCTCCCCACACTCTGCAACCTTCATGCCTGAAGAAAATACCAAAAATTAAATGTTTAGAGGAATGTGTAGTTCCAGAAAATATACATACACCCACCACAGAGGGAATTTGTACATGGAACCCCCCCCCCCCCCCCAAATCTCTGGAACTTCCAATTTTTTCATACAATCTCTGTAATTTTGTTCTTTCTCTGACCCCCTTTCCAGAATTTCAAAATCCCTCCGTGGTTGGGGTATGGAATTTTTTTCTGGAACTACACAATCCAATCATTTTGAAACCTTGCTGTACATGTTAGAACAATAATTACAAATTTACCACTTGTCGTGAGTGGTATTGCATGACATTGTAACTTGAGAGTAGAGTGAAACGTGAGAGGCAAGTTTGGGGGGCATGTTGCAGTGAGTTTTAGAGAGAGAGTTTGAGCTGTGAAATATAGTTTCAAACGGATGCTTTAATCATGCTTTAATCGAAATAAACATGAGACTTGTGTCAGAGTTTTTTGTTTTGGCATGGACAATGCAAGGACCCTCGAACAGTGTAAGCTGGTTGAAAAGCTGTAAATTACAAGCTAAACTTACAATCTTTTAAAGAGTGGTTTGCGGCTCATTAGTTCTTGCTCTGTCCAAATATATTAACTTTAGTTTAATTTACCAACATCCCTTGCGGTAGTAATTTTCTAACAGTGCAATCTGATGCACGGGCGTTAGGATAATATTCAATCGTATTCTTTCACTGAGTCCTTGAAATTTATGTAAATTCAATAATAATCATGCTATAAAATCTTTCAAATACATATATGATTTAAATGATTTACCTTCGTTTCCTGTTAATCTGCCATTTTGTCTTATTCCTCTTGCTTTTTGAATCTTTCCAAATCGCCTGGAAGAGCGGTCATTACTGTATTCAAACCCCAACCGTCGTACTAACCATCCTTACAGTTCAAACTCTAGTAGCCGGTCAACGGTCAGATGACCCGAACGTGATACCCTATACCCTCCGTGATTCATTAACCCAAATTTAATCATTGACAAAGGAAGCCTGGAGATGTTAAGAGACCAGGGTAGGCAACAAGCCCCGGTTCCATTGTTCTCTCGTCTGACGATTTTCGTAGTTCGAAAGTGACATTTGTTGGGGACAACGATGACAGATTTGGGCTTTATCAAAACAACCACACAGCTCTCGTTCACTCTGAAGTCCTGGTACATGTCTTGTCAACACACTCTTAAAGTAAACACGGATTACGCTAAATAGTACACAAATGTGTATTTAGCGTGACCCACAGGATCATTCCACTCTTCCATTAGCAATGCGGCCGGTGTTGTTCGTCATCATATCGATCACTTGATAACAGAAATAATAACTAGTAATGTTTTACCTTAAAGAAGAACAAGTTCGTCTACTTGAGTTAATTGACACGGGGCACAGTGTTTTCTTCACTGGTAAAGCAGGGACGGGCAAGTCCGCTGTAATAAAAGTCTTGAAAGAACGCAATGCCGACAATGATGGTATTTATTTTACAGCGCCAACTGGTAAGGCCGCGGAAAATATAGGAGGAATGACGATCAAGTGATCGATATGATGACGAACAACACCGGCCGCATTGCTAATGGAAGAGTGGAATGATCCTGTGGGTCACGCTAAATACACATTTGTGTACTATTTAGCGTAATCCGTGTTTACTTTAAGAGTGTGTTGACAAGACATGTACCAGGACTTCAGAGTGAACGAGAGCTGTGTGGTTGTTTTGATAAAGCCCAAATCTGTCATCGTTGTCCCCAACAAATGTCACTTTCGAACTACGAAAATCGTCAGACGAGAGAACAATGGAACCGGGGCTTGTTGCCTACCCTGGTCTCTTAACATCTCCAGGCTTCCTTTGTCAATGATTAAAATTTGGGTTAATGAATCACGGAGGGTATAGGGTATCACGTTCGGGTCATCTGACCGTTGACCGGCTACTAGAGTTTGAACTGTTACAGGATGGTTAGTACGACGGTTGGGGTTTGAAATAACAGTTAATGACCGCTCTAAAAGACTATTTGGCTTTCTAAAACGTTTGGAGGAATACAAAAAGACAAAATAACAGCAATTCAAGGTAATTTATAAATACTGTCTGTTTATTTAAGTAAATTTTCAGATGATTATTATCCTATCGCCCGTGGTCACTCTTTTTGGTTTTGTGTTGCTGTTTGTTGCTACTGTTGTGGTTTGAAATTATTTTGGGTTTGAAATTTTTCAAACTGATTAGATTTTTCACTGCCATTGTTATATTTATTATGCATAATCTAGAACAATAGAAAATAAAATCAAACTGGTTTGAACATTTTCAAACAAAAAATTATTTCTGTCAGTTATCTATGATGATAATGATGATGATGATGACGATGTTGATGATGACGATGACGACAATGGTGATGACACTACATGTAAGTGCATTTGAGGGAGCATTCATTTTTTAGGAGGGGGGGTGGGCTGGAGGAATTGAGGGGTGGGCCAAAAGAAATTTACTCTATGAAAGGGGGTGGGTCATGTTTTTCCGAAAGTTAAACCAGGTCAAGGGACCCCATTTTCATATTTGGAAGTGGGGTGGGTCATCAATATAGTTCAATTCCTTACCGTGGGGGCTTGCATTTTTTTGTATTTGATTCCTGCAATTCCTACGGCCCAACCCCCCCTCCTAAAAAATGAATGCTCCCTGATAAGGTTACAAAAGAACTTGCAACGTTTAATGAAAGAACGAAATCTGTAGTTACTTTAGGATGAACACTCTTCTCCTCTTCACTTCCATGGACATCATTGACTAATTACATGTAAAAGTTATGATTATAAAATTACTAGAATACAAACCATCCAGTTGGATTCTGCAAGATTCCATATTCATTCTGTACTGTTTTATAGATGATTTGCTGATGTTGGTTGTGTATCTCTGGTGGCTATTTGTAGTATTCAGGATAAAACAACATTTTCAAGTATGCATTTATACATAACTCTGTAAGTTAACTTGTGAGAGAATCATTCCATACATAATGGAAAAATTATCAGTGAGAATATAAGAGAAAATGAGTTAAAATCTAAATTGAAAAAAACAGTCTTTCTTTAATACAGAAGAGGACACACACCAATGAGAGGATTTTTTGCCTGAGAATTTAACACTTGATGATAACTGAAGAGCTCCAGACATTACCGACAGTACCTGTAATTGACTTCTGATCAAATCCCAAATACGGATATTACACCATGGGCCAGTAATCCCACAACAAAATAAAACATTAAGTTTAACACAAATTAGACTATTCAGGAATAGTATTAAAGCAAGATGTTTTCAGTGCACATGACCTGGCCTACTATATCGTGATAAACCCATCAATTGGTGCTAATTTCTCACATCAAGCAAAAAAAAATCTGGGAGTGTTGTCTTTTCTAACTCATTCCACAAGTAATAGTTCATTTGACATTCCTTATAGTGGCATTTTAATGGTTATTGTAATTCATCAGTGTATACTGGATGCTAATTGGTCAACCAAATCATGTAAACCAATCAACATCAAAAGAAAATTATACTCCTGTCCAGAACACATTCTGACAAAATGATCCCCTGCAGGTGTATTTTTCTAGGCAAAAGAAACAAGCTACAGAATAATACCCCTTGGGTTCCTGAGGATGGGTCTACTAGGTTCCCTTATAGGCAAAAGCATTAGTTTAGACTTAGAAAGCCATTTTTTAAAATTTCAAGACCTCTGAATAGAATATTAGGAACAATTAAAGTATGTGAACTAGTGAACTAGGAAACTATAAATTATAATATTATTGGGAATTATAGTTCACCATTTTTATTTGTAAACTTAAAATAATTAACAAAGAATTAATTCTGGCAATGACACATGTATAAGCTTCAAGGAAATTATTGTTGTTTTGGATACTGGTATTCACCATGACAGACCTGTAAGCTGGCTTGCTTTTGTTTGATCTCTATTTGCTTGATTCTTTCTGCTTCCTGAAAGAGACAAAACACCTTTACTAGAAACATTTATATTCCAATAAAACTTGTTCTTCTTTAATTTTATAACTCATTCTGACATTAGTTTGTTTGTTCATTCATTCATTCATTTATTCATTTTAATGTCACATAGTTTATCTGTTTGAAATAATAGAGAAATTCAATGTTGAGGAAAGAATTATTATATCATGATTATCAAAATGATATCAAAATTTTTACCTTTTGTAGCTTGCTGTCCATAACAGCTTCGTGTTCCCTCAAGGCTTTATCAACACCTTCCTTAAATCTGATAAACTGTGCTTTGTCAACTAAGAATTTACTTTTCCTGTCTTTCTCAGCACCATGATCTTTCCAAAACTTGTGCACATTTTTGTGATGTTCTTGACTAAAATAATCAAAACAATTGTCACTAATGACATCACAAAACAAGTTGCATGCATGAACAATTAAAGATCTGTTACACAGTGGAACACTGCAACAATGTTGCTGCAATCATTTCCTCGCAATGATTTTGCATGATTCAGAGTATGTTACATACTGCAGTGGTTCATGCAACTTGCAGTGCCATTGCAAGACAAGTTACAAAAAACTATGCACTCATGTAACGGCACCTCGAGTCTAATGTGTACATCCCTTGATGATTTTGTCTTATAGACAGGACTACAATCTTGGACAAAACCCGTTAGGACTTTTTAGTTTCTAACAATATTTCATGTAATTGCTGGAAGAATTCAAGGTTTTCAAATCATTTGTCATGCAATCCCCCTCTCCCCCCCCCCCCCCCCCTCAATGTTGAAGCCAAATGGTGGCTGTTCAGTTTGCGAGTACATTCACAACCATTACAACATTGTATGGGGAGGGGGAGGGGTGGGAAGTATCCTGAGCAACCAAAAAGAGAAGATCCTAAAAGGCCGAAATTAGTCCTAACAGTTATGTCCGAGATTGTAGAGCAGATTTCGTATGAGTATGAAATGGACCGTGCCGTGACGTGACCGTGTCAGTGCCGTGTCGTCTACACAAAAAATATATAATTCCTGCCGTAACCATGCCGTGACCGTGCGGTGCCATTTTCACAGTCATACGAAATCTACTCCATAAGGGGAACTCTTATGTTATTCTTTTTTTAAACTAATATTTTCTAGAATTAGAGCCAACTCTATAAATGGGGAGAGAAATTACCAAGCAAAGTGTTCAAATACTCCACCATAATAGACAGACACCTCTTTGTCTGTCACATGTTTGTATGGACTTTCTCGACAGAAATGACACCAAAATTTAGCTCCTGGCTCTAGCTCTCCATCTTCCACACTTGGCTTACGCAGATACTTTAGCACTTCGTCAACCTGAATAGAAAATTATTGCAAATAACTTAAGTTACTGGACAACACCATTGCCATGCAAATTAAAATTTTTGTGCAACTAAAAATACATCAAATAGATTGCAAAGCCCTTACTTTTTTCCCAAATTTCAAAAGTACATTCTCTAAGGCAGTTTTATGTTTCTTAGAATATATATGCTTTCTTCCTTGGTTGTGATTTTTCCTGCAAAGAGCACAAAACGTGTACTCCTTCACTCCCTCTTCGTCCGCCATTTTGAAACTTCAAACATAATTACCAGAAGGCTTAGTAAGCCTTGCAACGATGGACTTCCTGTGGATTTTTGGTTGTGGTGGCACAGGTAGCCCAAGCTGAGCATGGGATTTCACCAAGCGACCATACCGGTAATATTAGAGCAGATTTCGTTTGAATGTGAAACGGACCGCGCCGTGCCATGACTGTGTTAGTGCCCTGATAGAGTAGATTTCGTATGACTGTGAAAACGGTACCACACGGTCACGGCACGTTTACGGCAGGAATTTCGAGTGTTCTTATGGTCTTATAGACAACACGGCACTGACACGGTCACGGCACGGCGCGGTCCGTTTCACACTCATACGAAATCTGCTCTATCTGTAAAAACATTTGAGATTCCTGCCGTAACCGTGCCGAGATCGTGCGGTGCCGTTTTCACAGTCATACGAAATCTACTCTGAGGACTAAGAGAGCGAAAGTCGGTATTGAAGTCGCTGTGCGATGTTCGCGGCGACGCCTAAGGCTATTTTTAGTAATTTCGCCATCGCACGCGCAAGGCTCTCAATTTCGTATGAGTGTGAAACGGACCGTGTCGTGCCATGACCGTGTTAGTGCCGTGATATCGATAAAAACATTCGAAATTCCTGCCGTAACCGTGCCGTGACCGAGCGGTGCCGTTTTCACAGTCATATGAAATCTACTCTAGAATTTGATTTTTGAAGTGCGCGCGGACGGACGTTAAGTCGATGCAAGTTTTGACTTGAAACTTGCGTCCTCGTTTGAACACCGCTCCACGCAAGTCGATGAAAAATTTTCAAAAAATTTCAAGGAAAAAACAGCTAGCTGAAGGACAGCGAGAAAATCAGATTTGTTTTTGTTTGAATTATTTGTAAGAGAGGAAATGTGCAGAAGTTCGGACAAAAAAATAGGAAAAACAACTTGTGAAGTTTAGCGTGGTGACTGTTCAAACAAACCAAACCTTGCATCAACCGTTGCGGTCAAATTTGAGCACGTTCAAACCGCTCGCAAGTCAATGCAAGTAGATGCAAGTCCATGGAAGTTGGTGTTCAAACGAAGACGCAAGTCAAAGGCAAGTCCGCGCAAGTCAAAGCTTGCACTGTCTTGCGTTCTCGTTCGAACGGGACCTAAGAGCGTTGCGCGCGCGATGGCGATCGTAGCCAGTTATGGTCTTGGTTGCACGAACGATACACTGAAAAAAATAAATTTCGAATAAAGAAATAATTTTAACTCATAATGCTGTTGTGCTTCAGTTTTTCTGTGTATTTCTGTGAAATTTCAAGCCATTTTGGGCTCATTTGAGTGAGTTTTAGCGATTTGAATTTTTCTCATTTTACTATGTACATATATTTGTTATAAATACTGACTCAAGTGGGATATACGAATGCTTTGACAGTGCACTTCCTTATTACAAGTAGTACGCGAGCAGAAAACGTCTTAATATAGTATTAGCACGAGCCTAGAATATTTAAGGGAATCTTTCTTTTGTAGTTTTGTACGAGCCGAGTAGACGGAAGAAGTGGAGATTGGCTCGTTCCAGTTCTTTTGAGAACTTATCAAACATAATTAAATTATTTCACGGATCTACCGACCTTGACATGGTTATTAGGATACAAAAAGTAGCCATACAATCTAAATTCAAAGCACTTATTATATAGTCTCTCTCCAATAACACTGGTATTGACTCTAATTCCAAACTAATATAGATAGGACAGGATCTTAGGAAAAATATATTTAGACTCACACCACAGGAATCCCAGTAACATGGACCGCAATCGTTAAACAGGAAGTAAGCTTTACGACAAACAAACAAAACTAATGCTGTGATTGGTTAGCTTGATGGTGCGGGAAGGTTGGTTGAAGACTGCATTTTTGACATCGTTTGTTTCAACGCCACGAGATATGAATTAGCAAATGTGGACTTATCCCAACAAAGAGGAATATTTACTCATTTCAGCTGTTTAACAATTTTGAATGTTTTGATATGCGGGAGTTTTCAGAGTTGATACGAATTGACGTAATTACGTACTGAAGAGCCATGCTTTCATCAATACAAAGAGAACCGATGGTGGATATATAGGACTAAATTTGAGTAATTACAGAAAAGCACCGACGTTTTGAATGGAGATGCATAAGAACTGTATTGTATGCAAAGAGTTTATAATAGCAGAGGACGATGTTGCTACACTGTTCGCCAGTTTTACTCATGTTTACGTCCATCGACGGTGTTTTACATGTGCAAGCTGTGGCTCTGCTCTCGACGAAAAAAATTGCAAATTAATGGAAAATAGGTCTCTATTATGTCATCTTCATGGGGGAAGTACAAGGAATGAAAGCTCTGATTTTTTATCCACGCTGAGGGAGTTCAGACACAATTGTTTATCTGTCAGTGACAGTGTTGTCGATTTCAACGACCTCCGCGATGAAGAACAAAATGACGAAAACTGTAATTTTTGCAGTAAACATCCTTTCATTACACAGAAATCTGGACACTGGGTTGAGTGTACTAATAAAAATTGTCCCAAATTACGAGGGGTTTTAAAATTAACCGATAAACTGGTGAACAGCTTTTTAGACCTTGGTTCCAGCGAGAAAAAAATTACCAAAGTCCTGCCTGAAGAAATCTACGAAAATTATTTCTACGGATCGAAACATTGGAACTACTATTCGAGAGAGGAAAAAATTGGACCGGTTATTTTAACTATAAAACAGGAATTTCGTCATTCTAGGGATTTTTTGAGGTAAGTGCAGCTGCAGCGGTGGTCGTATAATTGAAACATTATACACGATCGAACGTTGAGCCATATTACAAAGGACACTAAACGCTGACCGATATCCTTAAATTGCCTCTAAAATCTCAGTAGTAATATCCTAACCATAATGTGTTGTCATGAAGTAGTTTTAATACTGTTGTTGGTCCACATCACAGACTATATATAATGCATATATAACAAGGAAATAATCCTTGCCTAACAGAGTTTGTTGACATTGCTGTTTACTGTGAACGATCTGCCTTTTTGTAACTGTGTGTTTAATTTTTCACTCTATATTCACACTTTATAATGAAGCAATTTCCTCGAAGACTCCTTTTGTATTCTGGATTCCCCTAACTGGTTTAAAAGCAATTTCTTAGAACTTATACTACACGTGCTTGGAGACCAGTGTGTTTGATACATTATGCATTCAACACGCTTATTATAATTTCCTATTAACAAAAGAGGTTTTTGGCTCGCCGTGGTGTAATAACCCCGCAGCCTGCAGGAGATTGTTTGTTAGTATTTCAAATGCTACATTTGTCATCAAGAGCACACCACGACAGCGCTGTTTCTCTATCAACTTTGAGGTTTTCGTCGGGTTAACCTCAAACCCTTTAGCTTTCGAAAATAGTTTAGAAAATGAAATTCTTTCGCATTCACTCTGCAGTTTCTTTAGCTATTTGACAAAAGAACGAATTTAATTGGTAACATGGCATTCAATTTCACTTGCGGTCAACAGTGTTTTGACACTTCAATATCCAGTAACGAGATATACCTTTGTCATGCCCGACAGTGATTCGATAAAGAGGAAGATTTGTGACTTTTTTCGGGAATTTTGTTCTCTTATAAAAGTACATGTCTATTTTCCGTGATGTTTCTTCCTCTTTTATTGACAGCTCAGGGATCATGATAAATATTGATTTAAGCTCCCTTTGACAAAGCGTCGATAAAAACAAATTATTCATAAGATTTAATTCTGCTTTTCAAAGCAATTTGTAAAACAAGAATTATATTGACGTGTACTGACCGAAATATCAAGACAAACAATGAAATATGAAATAATCCTTGAATATAAAGAATTTAACAATGAAATATATTGCTAAAGTGCGTAAGCTCGATATAAGTCCCAAGAAAACAAAGTGTCCTAAAAAATAAATAGCTTGTGTAAACAAATGACTAATTTCATATTTTTATCGTGTTATTCATTTCATAAAGAGTGATGGTTCGTTCATGTCTACATTTCATCCATGGCATGATTCCTGTGACAGATATTTCTTCAAGTCCTTATGGCCATGATGAAGTTGTTCAGTTCTTGTCCAAAGAGATTGGCTTACAATCACAGTTGAAACCCATCACTCTGCCAACGGCCCCTACAGAGCTGCTAAAAATAGACAAGGTGGGTGCTGGTGGAATTCAGGAAATGAATATTAAGAGAAAATATAGATGAATAGAGATAGGCATTTTCGTTGGAAATGGAATTGGGAAATCTGAACCTATAGGAGGAAGCAGGGTTGCCAGCCCTATACCTATAGGGAAGCAGGATCTCCTTACACAAGCCACTCCCACTTTTCGACCCAATTATCCCCCACCAATATTTGTAACAATGCACTTTTGGGGCTGGTTTTCACGAGCAAGGGAATGAAGCAAAAAGCAGAAGCAGCATATGCAGACTCAGTGTTGTATTTCTCACCTAGGTGTGAAAAAAGACTGGACAGTGGGACAGTGAATACTGAGTCTGCATAGGATCCTTCCACTTCTCCTTCCATCACTTGTAGAAACCAGACTTTACTGTTTTGAGGTTTATTTTCATCATTACGTTATCATTGTACTGAGTTGATCATAGTTTACATCCCTTGTTGCTCGCAACACATATTGCTCATTTTGATGTCATCATCATCATCATCATCATCATCATCAGGCTAGCCTCCAATTTCATCACCACCATCATTTCTTAAATCTTGTTAGGTCTTTTTAAAAGATGAGTATAAAGTTGGAATCATTTTCATGAAGGAAGGCCAAACAACAGAAGAGCAGCTGTTTAACAATCAAGAGCACAGCCAAGCATTTGATGATTTTTTAGACTTACTGGGTGATAGAGTAAGACTGAAGGGTTTGGTAAATACCGTGGTGGTTTAGACACAGTGAATGACCTTACTGGTACTCACTCAGTCCATGCAAGTTATGGCAACAAACAAATCATGTTTCATGTCTCAACGCTGTTGCCATTTGAACAAAAAGACATACAAAAGGTAATGAACGCATTGAATGATGTTTTCACACTCGATGTTTTTTGGCACTTAAGGATTTCCTTTTGAGAAATGTAATTTTACAGCTCAGTACGCCGCACAAATTGACAAACAAGCGTCAATTTATTTTGTTGAAGCTGCAAAAAGCCCGATAATAAAATAATATCACTTGTCGCCTAACACGATTGTCGCATTTTGATACTGGCAAGTTAAAGTACGATGTTGCTAGTCCTTTTCTATACAATTATTTTGTCTTTTAAATTGGGGGCGTACGCAATTTTCACGTGATATTAACTGAAAATGACTCGCGAAAATTAAAAAGTTTGCGAGAAAAAGGTTGCGACAATTAAGATTATAGAATATGAAATTTATGTACTGAAACTGACAATTATACTGCATTAAAGCAGACCAGGGTACCTGCAGGCTGTGCCCGACCACTCTGATCCGTATTAAGTTTAAAACACATCGCTTTTCCCTCTGTTTGAGCTTTCGAAAACGGTGTTTCAATTCTTAGACAAAAGAAAAAAATCTTAGCGTGGACAGATCGAAGGCCTAACCGTAGCAAGAAAGCTTTCTTTTCACTGTCGTTTCCCGTCGTGACTCTAATGCGGATAATCATAATCATGCAGAGTTCCGACTGAACATGTACACGGCTGACCAGCCTATTGTTTGTTGCGTTATGGCCGGTTATTTTCTATTTATTTATTTGTTTTTATTAATTTTTGTTTAGTCAAAAGCTTTTGCATCTTACAGTCGGGAAATCAGTGCTCGGAGAAAATCGCTCGAGCTCGTATAGATACAATTCACGAATTTTCACAGAATTATGCAACATGCATGAAAATTACTAAGACTAAGGTATCATCACTCACGCAACAACTGTTATTGCATGATAAGACGTTTCAACAATGGCGCTTGTAACAGCTAGACTCAAATCATGCCTTGATAAGTAAAAGAGCTATTTTTAAGATGTGCTCAATAATTTAATTCGACCAACTTGGTCGATGGCATCGGTTCATTGCAACTTGCAACTACGAAAAATGTACTTGTTCTTGCACGATGTTTTATCCCTTATCAGTTTCGGCAGCTTTAATGCGATTGGGAAGCTGCCGCCTGTCCTGCTGATGTGAGTCGGTTTGACTGGCGCAGCAATGTGCTTTATCTCATACGATGTTTCATCCCGTATTTCCCGCGTAGCAAAGGCGATTACGAAGCTTGCGTCATTGTAACTCACAAAGAACATTCTGAATAATGGAAAGCTTTTTATCTTTCAAAAAGTGATATTTAGCTCATACATACGCAATGTTTTATTATACATAAGGCTTTTCCTTCGTACGAAGGCAGGGACACCCGGCGGCCACAGTAGCTAGCTCTCGCCAGGCAATTATTGTGGGCCCTGTAGTGCATTGATAAGCCTATACGGTTTATTCCTTTAATTTAATAATGCGTCACTGGTATTTTTTATTGATGTATTTTTGTTGTTGTTGTTGTTGTGTTGTTTAGCCAAGAGCTTTTACATCTTACCGTTTGGTTCAGGATTTCAGGGAAAAATGCACGGACAAAATCGCGCGATCTACGTAGCATGCATGAAAAGTACTAACCCTCAAATTATGCTATGATGAGTAAAAAGCTATTTCTAGGGTGTGCTCAGTAATAACGACCAACATCCCACTACAACTCGCAACTACGAAAAATGTACTTGTTCTTGCACGATGTCTATCCCTTCTCAGTTTCCGCAGTTTAAATGCGATTGGGAAGCTAGCGCTTGCTCTACTCACGCTTAAGTCACCAATGCGACACACAACGTGTTTTATCTCATACGGTGTTTTATTTCCGACTAGCTTAAAGCGATTAGGAAGCTTGCTGTAAATCACAAGGAACAATCGAAATAACTGATGGATGGCTTTTTAAATTTCTTTCAAAAAATGTGTATTACATATAA